>CAIGRB010086469.1:81213-96989 GCA_903798255.1 Fraxinus quadrangulata | reverse complement strand
GACTTTTCAAAAGTTTTCTTTAGTTCATCTTTTAATAGGGAATTTTTATTTTTAAGAATAAAGTGACTCAAGGCAAGTTTTTCAAAATCTTTAACCAACTCATCATTAGAATTAAGTAATTCATCATAAGAAAATTTTTCTTTTGTACTTACCTCATCCTCGAGAGCCACGAAGTATATGTTAGTGATTTCATCTTGGCCATCGCTTTCATTTTGATCTTTTTCGACACACCATCCCAAGTAGCTTGAAGTGCCTTCTTCTTGAAACTTTTCTTTTTGTTTGGGCACTCGGTTCTCAGGTGGCTGGATTTGTCACATTCATAACAAATAATTTTCTTACTTTTTTCTTCTCATTTGTCATCTTTTCTTTGAAACTTTCTATTATTTCGAAACTCTCTCCATTTCTTGACAAAAAGAACTAGATCATCGAGCTCTTCATCGCTCAAATTGTTGGTCGACGCTTCTTCATCAATTGTCGATTTTAGAGCAATTTGTCGTTTAGGAGCTTCTTTTGATTCCTCTTTGCTTTTCTTTGTCTTTTCCTTAATTTTGGCATTGTTGAGCTCATAGGTCAACAATGTTCCGTACAATTCTTCCAAAGAATATGTATTCACATCCTTTGTATTTTCTATAAGCATCTGTATGGGCTTCATTCCTCCGAAAGTGACCTAAGCATTTTATTTACAAGTTCACCGTTAATATATTTTCGATCAAAGCCTTTTAAGCCATTTACAATGTTGGTAAAATGAGTAATCATACTAACAATAGGCTTATCTTATTTCATAAAGATGTTTTCAAATTCTTTAACCAACATATTTATTTTTGTTTCCTTAACTTTATTATTTCCAACATGAGTGACTTCTAGAGCATGCCAAATTTTATGAGCCGAATCACATGTACTGATTCTATTGAATTCATTTCTATGTAAAGCACAATAGAGCAAGTTCTTGGCCTTAGCATTTAAAGATAATTTTCTCCTATCTTCTTCATCATATTTTTCTCTCGATTTAGGAATATTTTGATTGGGTTTACCATCGACCTTAATAGTCTTTGTGGGCACATATGACCTATATTCAATATTTTCTCAAATGTTATAATCAATAGATTGAACATAAATCTTCATTCTAGCCTTCCAATAATTATAGTATGTGCCATCAAAGAAAGGAGGTCGGTTTGTGGAATGTCCCTCAAGATTTTGAAAACAGGTGTTAGCCATAACTCAAGATTGTGAAATCTTAAAGAAGTGAGTACTGAGCTCTGATACCAATTGAAAGTCCAAGATTGGCTAACCAAGAAGGGGGTGAATTGATTATTAAAACTTTTTCGTTAATTACTTAAGATTTTAATATAATGAGCATGCAAATGATAGAGAATAATCTAAACACAAGTAAATATGTAGATGTATCAATATAAAACTTGCATTAAGTAAAAGCATTAAATAAAAGAGTTAGGGAATGCAAACGATATAATATGGAGGTTCAATACAACGCAATGATCTACGTCCCCCATTACCAAGTTCACCATCACGAGTAAGGCCTTTTTCACTAAGTTGATTGACTTGTGGTGCAATCCAACCCTTTACAACGCTTCTGGTGACTTACAACCAAGGAGCACAATTCCTTTTACAATGTTGAGCTTTCCGAGACCTCAACACGGCCACAATTCAAAAGGTTTACAAGTGAAATTATCTCTTCTTATCGAATAATAGAATCAAGGTTGATAATAAGAAGAGAAGAGGCAAAATACTTCAATAGATGGTAATGAGTTTAGCTCAAAGTGTTGAAGTGAAAAACTTTCTTGAAGAACTAAAGGATTTTCTCAAAGTTGATTGCTCAAAAGTTTTTCAAAAATTAATGATTTTTGATCTTCTTAAGGATAGAGAATAAGATGGTTGTGATCAATAAAAGCTTCACTTTAATGCTCAAGAATTGTTATTGCACATGGAGAAAAAGTGAGGCATTTATAACGCTCAAACGGTCAAAAAATTTGTTTTACCGGACTCACTGTACCAAACATCCGGTAAATATCGAACAGTCAAATATCCATTATTTTTTGTCAGAAATTGAAATATTAGAAAAATGACCGTTAGGGGCCAAAACTGGTTTCACCGAACATCCAGTATGCGTACCGGACGTCCGGTAAGCCAGTTTTGGCCAAAAACACCCTCGTTTCTTATTTTTATCAAATGTAGGTACTCGATGGATGTTTTAAAATATTTTTCAAAGTATTTGACGTATTAAACATATGTGTGACGATTTTTATGTTTGAAAAACATATTTTTCAAGTAAAATATTTTATCGTGAATTTTGAAACGTAAGTCAAAACTTTGAGCTTTCCACGAGCATTACCAAGTAAAAAAATATTTTACCTTTACATGTAATTGTGAAATGTCAACCCACATCCTCTAGGAATTCCTTAGAAGACACTTGACATGCATTTATAGAGGCACGAGGTAAGATTGTTGATTAATATGTTGGAATATAGCCTAATTATATGTAAGTTACGTTTTGCAGGACATAGTGATGAATGTAGTGGAAATAAGGAGAAACAAGTGAAAAAGGACCAAAATGGAGGAAAACGTAAGTTCAGGGGCCAAGTTGCAAAAAATTCATAGATTTGACGGGCAATGGAGTGAAGATTTGAGAGTGTTAGAGGTCAACTAAATAAGGAAATGAGTCAAAAGAATGAAACATAGCCAAAGCATTATCACATATCAGCTTTCAAGTTGAAAAGTTTTGCATTAGTTTTCAGTCTCATATTGAGACCAGATTTTGACATAGAAAATGATAGAAGTTGAAGATAGTATGTGAAGCAAAGTTGTAGCCTTGTGAGTTAGCCCAACACATCTTAAATTCCCTCAATCAGATATCGAGAGAGAAAGTTTTGCAAGGCATGCGCCTCACACGACTGAAGCTGCCAAAATCCTTAAGGTGCTCGCCCTAGTTTACACTAGGCGCGTGCCTCAAGCCAAAACAGGGAGAAAATTTTGGTTTCCTAATTTAATTCAACCACTATAGAAATAACTATAAATACATGTTTTGAAACCCTAGATGGGGGAAGATCCATCCAGAACACCTCATTCTTCATTATTCATCATTCTTCCATTGATTTTGTGCTCAAGAAACTCATGAATAACTAAAAATCTTGGTGAAGCTAAGGGAGGAACTCAAATTGGATATGGTGAGTTCACATCTATTATTTCATGTAATTGATCTTTTCTTGTTGAATAATCTTAGGATTTAGACTTTTCTATTCATGAATTTATATTGAAATCGGTTTAATAATTACTAGATTTTTCATACATTCAGTCATGCTTTTTCCATTGTTTAATCAAAATATTTATTAAGTTTGAATTTCAATTATTTGTTGTTGAGATTTGTTTAACAATTATTAAATCTTTTATAGATCCATTCATGCTTTTTCTATCATTAAATTGAACTAGTTGTTGAATTTTAATCTCAATTTCACTTTATTGGCGGATTGATTATTGCCTTATGCTTGATGCATAAGGTCGATCTTTGATATTGTTCCAATAAAATTGTACGAATATGTCATAAGTCTAGAATTTAGGATTATATTTGTAAATTAAATTGGTTTTCATGATATATCTTCTAATTAGAGCGCTAGGATGAAAGTCTCTAATTGTGTTATAAAAATGGAATAATTGATGTGAATGATCCAATCCAATTGAGGGCTGCCTCAAATTATTGATTTTAATTTCACATTTCAGCATTGAATTTTACTATACATTGAAGACGATAACTCATTCATTTTTAGAACCCTTAAGCATTTTCCATCTCCCTGAGGATATGACACCCCAAATCTGCACTACAACTACCATGTTATTCTTTGGGCATAATCAAGGATCCTAATGATGATAGAGTGTTTAAAGTGAATGGGCAACATCTCAAGACAGTTTATGGACAACATGTGCCTGCAGTGGAAGTGCAGACCCTGTATACCATCCTTGACATCACTCAGGTATGTTCTTCACTTTACTTTTCTGTATATTAGTTTTTTTTTAAGGTTTCTTTTCTTTTTTGCTTTATTTTTTTCAATTGAGCACTTTTCAGAATAACCATCGTTCCAACTCTATGTTGATTTACTTCAGTATTCAGGTGATACCCTTTCCTTTTGTAGGTACTTTTAGACACTGAGGACAATATCCGACTTGGTTGGGGGGGGAGGAGTTCACTGTTGAGTTTGTTGTGAATCGCATAGTCATCATGGAATGTTTCTAAAAAAAAAATTGTTTAAGTCTCTGAGTTGCTATGGTTTAAAATCTGTTCTAAGAAGTTTTGGGGGACGTTGGAAAGCCGGGTTGTATTGTAGAGTAAAAATCGAGTTTTTAGAGAAACTTTACCGAAAATGAGTTTTTAAAGAGTTGAGTATGTTTTAAAATTTTTCCTTGTTGCATATACTCATTACATCTATTTAAACTTGTAAAAGACGAAAATCCAAGCTTCGAAGGTCTTAAACTATCGAAAGTGGCAAATTTTTTATGCGAGCACAAATACCCCATCCTGGTATTCTATGCTGTCGCATAGAGCTACCAGGATGTAGTCTCATCCATTGCATCAGGGCCTAAATTGGCCCGACATTTTGCTCTGTAGGCAGCAACACTTAACTCTATGCGGTCGTATGGAGTTTAAAAAAAGCCCAAAAGTAGTTTTAAAAACCCCAAGCCCTATACTACCCACATAACACATGGACCCGTTTCCTCTCCTTCAAGCAATCTTCGTCAACACACATGGACACACCCAATCATCACACATTGACACGGTGCTACCTAGTACTCATCTTCCATTCCCTCAATCTCCCTTCAACGAAAAGGTACGTTGTACAATTTTTCCTTACCTCATTCTATGTAAGTTTTTTTATGGTTGCTTTGGAAATGAAATTGGATGTTTAAGATGGAGTACGGGAATTAGGTGGGGATGGATTTGTAGTTGTTAAGTTGAATTAAAAAAGAAAATTGAGGCTTGATTAACTCCATTGCTTTGGAAGTTTTATGAAAAAAATAATGCCTTCAAAGTGTTCGATAAAGTGCATGTGTAAAAATTGGTGTTGGATTAGGGTTCATCTCGAATGTAACATGATTGCTATGTGTTTCGGCTTGATTTTTGTGTTGAACTTCATTGACTAATGCATTTGGTCAGACCAAAACTCAAAATGTCACACATAGGCATGACATAGCTTGCAAAACTCACTTCACGTCACTTACTTCGTCTTTTCATTTTCTAATTCAAACGAAGTCCATTTGACCTCAAATTTGAACATGTGTAAGACTAATGTACATTCTTTCATATGTCCAGAGATTGCTCAGGAAAATTTTGATTTTTCTCGACGGTGTCCGGAGGCAAACTTGCTTTGTCGAACATGATTTTAAAAACAAAATTTTTATTGTTTGAATTGATAATGAGTTTGTGAACTCCAATTTGAATTTTTTATATATATAATACCCATATTTCACTACACACTTAGTCAAGCATGGTATCTTTACATCGTTTTTTGTGTTGTTTGGTAAATTACATGAAATTTTCGATTACTCAGGTATCACGCAAGCTTGTAACATAAGCTTAGGGATTTGATGCTAATCTTCTTATATTATCTCCAAGTAATATGGAATTCATTTATGTGTCACAGTTAACTTATATGTTCTAATTCTTGTTGTGTTTGCAGAATGCCTCCTAAGCGCACCTGCAAAGGAAAGGAAAAGCTGACCTCCACTTTGGGTATTGCACGAACAAAGGGACCTAAAGGAAGAATGCAAAGATTTTTGGATCAAGAAGAAACCACGCGATACTCAAATGTTATTAACCACTGGGCACTGCTTCCAGAATGGCAAGTCGGATTAGAAGATTTTCTTGGATTTGAGATCATGACTTTGGTACAAAACTGTGGTTGGGATAAAGTGGTTGAAAGACCTCACTTAGTATATGAGGGCCTGATTCGTGAAATTTATGCAAACTTCAATAGTGACATAGACACTCCGGGGTTCGAGCATCTATATCAAACGTGGGTAAGGGACAAATGGATCATGTTTACACCCGAGGTAATACATGACTATTACTAGCTAACTTGGGATAATATTGTTCCTATTCCTAAAGATTTCCTGTGGAACACAGTCAGGGAAGTTCTACTTGGGCATGAGGATTTGTGGCCGTTATAAATGCCAGCATGCCATCAGATTGAGCTTACACCGTCCATAGCCATTCTATGGTAGTTTATTTGCCATAACATCGAACCAATCTCACATAGGACTATATTTAACGATCCAACGATCGATTTTATCTATCACTTAGTTAGAGGATAGAAGATTGACTTGGCCACCTTTATTTATGATCAGATTCATTCTCAGGGTGTTTGGGAAGATCGTCATTGTTCGTTGATTTTTCCAAATCTGATCAGTAGGATCTGCAAGAGTACGGGCATCACTATCCCATCCGGAGAGCTTTCCAAAAGACCTAGCCCTTTCATTAAACGTTCTAACTTGGAGGCTCAGGATCAAGCTAGGAAAAAACATAGAGTGAAGCAGGAGAGAGAGCGATTGAGACAACATCAGGCTGTACAGGGATAGGGGCTGAGGATGCTGAGATTCCTAAGGTACCACCACCACCGGCACCACTCGATGTTGACACAGCTGCTAAGACGTTCACCACCTTGACTTGTTCTAATCGAGATATTGAGATTCTTCACCAGGCTATGGGCGCCATGGGCATGGATATCTAGACTGTAAGGAATGACATGCTGAACACTAGGAACTTCACTTCTACTGCTAGTAGGGAGTCATTGGCTACGAGATGGGAGGTTGAGGTCTTGAATGGACAGCTAAATAACTATGTGGACAGAGTCGATGGGATTCAGCTTAGGGTTAACAAGACTTGGGATCTCTTGGGTAACATCGAGAATGAGGTTCGTGAACAATCTCTAAACATTTAGAGCATGTAGGTCAAGCTCACACAATAGTCCGAGATGATGCGATGATACTCGCACGACTCCCTCCACCATGAGCTGATGGTGCATCTAGTTCCAATTTCCATCCACCATCTCCGTATTGATCAGGAAAGTATTCTGAGTCCCATTTTCTTTACCTACATTTGTCATATTCTTTACATGCTTTTCAATCTAGCATTTCATTATTATTTAATTATTGAGGACAATGTTCTAGATATGTTTGGGGGTGGGCATTTCTCATTTTACTACAACTTTTGTATGATTCGATAACTTTTGTATGATTATGTGTGATATATATATATATATGAAGTTTTTATTCATTTATTTTTAGTTTTTATCTTCTAGAATTAGATTATAGTTATAGTTTTGTGAGTTTGCGTGTGTTTGACAACTATGCTGGTTATGATATTGCATATTGGAATAGGTATGAACAGTGAATAATGAAAATAGTGCAGTATTAGATTAGTCAAAATTTGTTTATGTGAAACCTAACGTTCTCTATGCACAATACTCATGTTTCACTTATTTAGTTAGTGATTCGGTTCATTATGTAGAGAATAGTTTAACGTAGTAAGTAAACCCAAGTAACCTCCATAGTATTAATCCATAATCCAACTATAGGTTAGTTTGGAGATGATTAAGCTGTTACATGAGAACATTGAGATCAGTATGGATTTCGTGCATGAAAATTATCTTGGGTTGATTGTCCAAAATAAATGAGATGAAGACGAGATGAAAGTTTTAAGTTAATGGTTAGTTTTAGAAACTGAATGTCTAAAAGAAAAGGGGCATTGAACTAATATTTGAGTGAATAAAAGCTCATTAAATTGGTTATATAGAAAGCAAATGAGAAGATGTTAAGAAAAAAATATATATAGAGAAAACATGAATAATGAAAAAAATACACAATTACATCAATTAAGCCCTAGATGGTCGGTTGATAGAACTATACCTTTGATGAGAGGCAAGTAACTTAGTTTAGTCTTAAAAATTGTAAAAGAATATAGGAGAATCTCGACTTGTTGAAGTGTGAACTTGTTATAGTAAGATCTATTCAATCTAAGAGATGGTAAATAACAGAATTGAATAAGTTAAACCTAAGATGCACACTAGAAAAATTGAGTGAAAAGTATAAGTTTGGAGGGTGTGTATCTCTCGAGTGAAGTAATGATATATTTCACTACTATGGGTCATGTTTGAGCCAATCGTGGTCATAATATGTTGACATGAGTTTTCATACATACACACGTCATGTTACACATGTAATAAGTGGAAATTGATTTAATTTTTTCACTGTTATAGTTGTTCATTTGTTTGATTACTAAATTCCAATCATGAGATACTCTAGATTGATAAACCATGTCTTATGTGGAGTCAAGTTACAGTTTAGTTTGAGAACAAACAATAGTTCAAGTTTGAGGGAGTTTGATAAGTACGTTTTTACACACTTAATTTAATACCAAAACATGGATAATTGTTGATTAATATGTTGAAATATAACTTAATTCTATTAATTTATGTTTTGTATGACAACTTGATGAATGTAATGGAAATAAGGAGAAATAAGTGAAAAAATGACCAAAATGAAGGAAAAGTAAAGTTTAGGGACCAAGATGCAAATAATCAAAAGATGAACCGAAAGAGGAAATGAAGATGTGAAGATTTCGAGGTCAAATTGAGCTAAGGAATTAAGTATTGGAAGAAGAATAAGTGGGAAAAGTGCTCACAAAACAAGAAACTGAGTTCGAGGACCAAAATGTAACAAATGAGAAATGTACTAAGGTATGCGGTCGCGTAGTATTATTCCTATACAGTTTCATAGGCTCCTTCAGAGAAATCCAGTGCCCAATTCAAGTATTCTATGCGACCGCATGTCTCTGAACTATGCGGTCGCATAGTTGGTTTTTTTACGCGATTTTCTGCTTTCCTTGTATGATCGAAACGTTTAAGGAAACAACATTTTGGATGCATATTAAAACTCTAATACATCCCATGACATAAAGAATGCCATACACATCTTTTATCCCTTGGAGCTCAAGAATTTCTCATGAGGAACTAAAGATTTTGGTGAAGCCACGAAGGAACCCTGTTGGATTTGGTAATTTTACATTAGTTATTCTTGTAATTTGATCTTTCTTTGCTAAAAAATCATAGGTTTAGACATTCTTTTCATAGGTTTATTTTGAGATTGGCTTAACTTTTATTAAACTTTTCATAGATTTAGTCATTCTTTGTCTATCGAAGAATTGAACTAAAACATTGAATTAAATTGATTTTTAACGTTATATCTTTTGGTTAAAGAGTTAGGTAAAACATCTCTTATTGAGTAAAAAGAATGAAGTATTGATATGATTGATCTAATCTAATTGAGGGAATTTCGATGCTTCACTATGTTAAACATTGATTTTAATTCCACTCAAGTAATAAATTTTACTACACATTCAAAAGAACAATCATTCTTCAGATTCCTTAAGCATTTCAACCATCTTCCTGTGGAATTGGCACCCCAAAGCTATGCTACAACTACCGCATTATTCTTTGGGCGTAATCAAGCGCCTTGAGATACTTTCAGTATACTGGAAATGATCATATCTCTTCACCAAAGCATAAGCATCATCGACCGGCATAGGTCAATAAAATTCTGATTGTAAAACTTTTGTTGCTGTCTTAGTGGCTACAAAGTGATCCCATACGTAAAAGAGCGACAATGTTTCAATAAGTGTTTTGCTCTTCTTATGGCACACAATGACGAATGATCTGATTTAGACCCTGTCTATAGAGAAACGAATCATCCCAAAAGTAGTCCTTGAGATCACTAAAAAATTTCTTTTTCTCGTGACTCGAGTACTCCAGAGGAATAATGAAATTGTCCGAATAATTCACATAATTTGCATACCATCGCATTGTCCTAATTTGAAAAAATCTCATGTGGGAATATTTTTTTAATCTCATCTATAGGGTTTAACTCTTGTGATTCTAGGTGAGATAGTGATCTACAGCCATATTCTTGTTCCCCTTTTTATCTCAAATTTCGAAATTAAACTCCTACAACAGAAGTACTCTCAGATTCACGTCTTTCTTGCTTAACAAATATTTCAACGCCGAGTGATATATGTGCATAATCACCTTTGACCCACTCAAATGTGGCCTGAATTAGTTAAAGGCGTAGTATAGTTCAACTAAGCCTCAACTAGAGTCTTGTTGGCATAGTGAATTACCTTTGTGATCTTGTCTTGTGCTAACTCAGCATCACACATCTGCTCAATAGGCAAATCCCAATTAGGAGCAACCTGTGCTGGAGTTGAAACCAAATTTTCTTTTAAAATGTTGAAAGTAACTAAACACTCTACAGAAAAAGTGAAAATGAACGTTTTTTTCTAACATGTTTCATAGGGGCTTCGTGAATTTTGAAAAATCTTTGATGAAGAGATGATAAAATATAGGCATGTTCCAAGAAAAGGTTGGTAACCTGTATTTTTGCAATGTCAATCTCAATACCTCTAACTGATATCAGATGTCCTAACACAAGGTTCGTATCCTCACAACGCTACAATACCAGCCCCAAATGATCTAAGTATTCCTTGAATAAAGTCCTAAAGATTGAAAAATCATCCATTATCTAAAAAAATAGACTTCATACAGCGCTGAAAAGCGGCTGGGGCGGTGCATAAATCGAACGGCATCCTTCTATAAGCAAAAGTGCCATAGGGACACGGGAAGGTAGTCTTCTCCTGATCATCTGGTGCTATAGGAATCTGATTGTATCCAAAATATCTATCTAGAAAACCATAATAAGCATGCTATGTGAGCCTCTCCAATATCGAATCAATGAAAGAATGGAAAAATGGTCATTCCAAATTGCATTGTTGAGTTTGTGATAGTCGATGCAAACTTTCCAACACGTAATTGTGAGTGTAGGGATGAGCTCGTTATTTTCATTATGAACCACCGTGATTCCTCCATTTTTTGGATCACCTATACTAGACTAACCCACTATATTAGATATGGGGTATATGATTCCCACATCCAATAGCTTCAAAACATCATTTCTTACAACCACTTGTATAGTCAAATTTAATGTTCATTGATGCTCTACTGAAGACTTATAATGAGAAGGGTTGATCATTTTTATGTCAGAGATAGTCCACCCAATTGTTGTCTTGTGATCTTGAAGTACCCTCAATAGTTAACATTCTTCTATAATAGAGTTTGAGATGATGACTCGAAGTGAATTCTTTTTCTCCAAATAAGTATAACGCGGGTGAGTAGGCAACTGTTTGAGCTCGAGTGTTGGAGCTTGTTGAACATATGGTAAAAGTTTTGTGAGACCTTTACCAGCTCCAATTGTGATTCCTTGAAGAATGGTGATATTGCTACCAAGTATCTATCATATTCTTCTACTTTATCTTGTTCAGATAGAAATTCCTACGAGTACACCAAGCAAGCCTCAAGTGGTTCTTGAGGGTGATGAAATTGAATGCCTTTGTCACAACTGATCATATCTGAATGCATCAATCATGTCAATCTGCTTACAAGAGTCTGACTCATTCTGAAATTTTAATGCCTTGAAGATATTGATTTTTAGTTTTTCTTCATCTAGCCTCAAAATTAACTAACCCTTAAGAACAACTATCAAAGCTTTACCAGTATCCAAAAATGGATGACCCAATATGAGAGGGATGTCCTTGTCTTCTTCCATATTTAGGATAATAAAGTCAATTAGGAATATGAACTTGTCAACCTTTACCAATATATCTTCAACAATGCCTCTAGGGTGTTTGATCAACCAATCAGCTAGCTACAATGAAACTATAGTGGCTTTTGCTTTTTCCAAACCTAATTTTCTAAAAATAGATAAAAGTATTAAATTAATACTTGGTCCTAAATCACATAATGTTTTCTTTATATGATTGTTACCAATGTTGCAAGAAATAGTAAAACTCACTAGATCTTTTAATTTCAATGGTAACGGTGCACTCTTCTGTTAGCATGACTGTTACATTATACTCCATCTTCCTCTTGTTCGACAGTATGCCTTTCATGAACTTAGCATAACTGGGCATATGAGCTAAGGTTTCTTCAAATGGTATGTTGATAAGCAACTTCTTAAACACATTCAAAAATTTCACGAACTGCTTATCAAGTTTGTGTTTCCGCAATTCCTATAGGAATGGAATCGGAGGTACATAAGGCTTAATAGGAGAGGTTATCTTAACATGTGGGTTGTCTACATACTCAACTTGATTTTCTTCTATGGTTTTATAAATTGATCCATGTGTACTATTTTTCCCATGGTAGGTACTTTCTCTGTATCAGTAGCTGGCCATTTCATGTATATTTCTAGTAACTGAACTCCACTACATGTCGTGATGGCTTTGGCCTGTTCTTTTGGATTTATCTCTATGTTGCTAGGCAAAGTCCTCCGAGTCATCATGATAATCCTATAACTATTTGTCCCACCTACTATTCAAAATTCTGGATAGAAGTCTACTGGTTCTAAAAGTAAGTCTCAGTCTTTGTGATGTATTGAGAAAGTAAATCTTGCAATGAAGGCTTCTTATCATGAGGTTGTTGCTATTGCTATTGGAAACCTAATAATCTGTTCATATAATTCCCTCATTGCCCTATCCTTGATTGTTAGTCCACAAGAAATTTAGATGATTATTCTACCTCGAGTTGTAAGTGTTAGAGTGAGGTTGTTCTACTACCTATGAAAGTTATGTGTGTTGGAGGCAAAATGAGAAACTTACAGTATTATGATTTACCTCAAAACCTACGCAAACTAGTGTTGGCTAGTGCACCATGTTAACAAACTAGGATAAGTTATCTAATTTCTTTTCAACCACATTCATCTGTGTTGTAATGCGATCACCATATTTATGTTGTGGATCATGTTGATTTCTTTGGCGTATTCCTCTCTATCGACCACATAGATTGGTTTTCTGCTAACATCTCATACAATTCCCAAGTTTCATCTATATTAATCTTCATCACTAAACCCCCAGCTGAAGCATCTGCCATGTTGCGATATTTTGGGTACAATCCATAGAAGAAGATGTATAATTGAGCTTATTTGGGGACATCTAGACTAGGACATTCACTAAAGAAATCCTTGAACCTCTCCCATGCCTCTGGATAGCTCTTGAGTTTCTTCTACATAAAAGTGTGGACTTTATTCCAAATTTCAATGGACTCGATATGGTGGGAAGAATTTCATGATAAACCTTTGCTCCATATCATTCCATGATACGATGCTCCGACATGTAATGAGTAGATCCATCACAATCCTTCAAGGTACAAGGAACTAAAAGCATTCGAAAGGCATTTGAAAACATCCATTCATGACTGATAACTTCACACAACATAAAAAAGCTCATACACGTTCTTGCAAATTCTCTGTAGCTTTTTCAAAAATCTAATGTCCCGATGATTTTGAAATAGGTTAATAACATTTAGTAATTGGTGGAAGTTAGTATGTCCAAATGGATGGCAAATAGTTGTAGGTTGCACCAGTATAGGTACTGAATTCACATAATGTCCAACTAATATTGGGCTTCATTAGCTACAGCCCTATGCTGAACTAGCTCTTATAGTTGAAGTGGATTTTGAATCTGATTCTGGTGTTGATTCTAACTTTCGGCCATTTTTCTTGCTTCTCTCCATTCTCTTCTATGCTTTTTGGAAGTTCTTTCGATCTCGAGATCTAATGGAGTTTGCTAGATCTCATCAAAAACTTGCATAAATTGATGATTGCCTAAAAAGAACAAAACACAAGAGAATTAGATTGTTACTATAGCCTAAGAACAAATGAACAATAGAATATAATACATACTAATAAACTAAATTTAAACAACTATTCCCCGATAGTGACACTAAAAATTTACAAGAAAATATCAGAAGCGTACATGATCGTTGACAAGTAATACGTAGTGAGTTCGTATATTGCCCCTCGAGAAATAACGTTCATTTGTAATGTATTAGTAATCAACTATAACGCAAAAGAGTTGTTTAGTAATTATTCTAATTTAAACTATGAAAGATATAAAAGAATGGTTTTATCAAATAACGAAATGAATGCATTCGATTTACAATTCCACCTATTGATTTCTAGTTTCAATTCTTGACTTATGTAAATTAGTATTATTAATGTGCTTGTGACAATCAATAGTCCATGTATATCTAATATTCTTTTCCAAGATACATTAATCTTATGCTTAACATTATCTAAACATATTCCTAGTCCAAATTCATACACAACCAAGCATTAAATCATACAACTATAACACACGATTGCACACGTCATAAACATTATTCCTAATATCTATTGCTCGTGTTGAATATGCAGTGTTCTACCTATTATGAGTATTCCAACGCAACAAATATGTAACTTCTTTGTCCAAATGTTGTGCAAACATTCAAACAAAATATAACTAACGCAAATTCAATCATAAACACAAGAATTAACTAAAGAACGATAGGTCTTGAATAAAAAAACTATAAATCAATGGTTTCATCATTCATCCAATACATACAATTATTTAGCCAAGCATTGTTATAGCAAAATTACACAAAAGTATAGAAACAACATCACCCGAATTAAAGACCGCAATAAAGAACTTGAAAACTCTAACTTTAAACTTTGATCCGAGCTATGAAATTTCACTTCTTGTCATTAAATTGCCTTTTGCACTCTCAAACAATGATAAAACCAATGTAGAATGGGTTCCAGACATCTCTAGTTTATGTAGGGATGCCAAAGATTTAATTTCAAAGCTTGCTAAAAATAGAGAAGGAAAACATATTTTTTCCCCTTTTTGAACGCGCACGCGCCTCTAAGCCTCTAAGGGATTGAAGCCCTCGCCCAAGAAGCAAAATGGCTTCTGCCAACTACCTTTGAATTTCATGCATGCTATTGACCTGCAGGGTTAGGCTCACACCTTGTATTCATTTTGGGGCCAATTTACCACAAATTGGTCATTGAGTTTTATTCCTATGCAATTTTTGTTCTTTTTGATCTTTTCTCATCCTGTTGTCTATTCACATCTAATTGAGCCCTAACACTCTCGCATGTTCCTCCTTTGGTCCGAGCTAACTTTCAATTAATTGCACTTTAGTACCTAAACTTTAGCTTTCTTGCATTTTAGTCATCTTTTTCATCATTTTTCCTCCAATTCACTTGTTTTCATCAATTTGTATCTAACGAACATAATATACATAGAATTAAGCCATAATTCATCCAAATGACCTACAAAGATCCCAGTTTAACGACATAGATAAGCGTATAAAATATATTTTTCAAGTGTATAGGAATATTCAATAGGTAATGACTGTTTGTGCAAACCCAAATAATATATATGAATTCATATAGCAAAATAGTCATCCCATCAAATCATATCTTTATAATTTTCGATGAGAGCTCATATCATATCATTTGTACTAGATGACAAACAAAATGAGACAAAACCACTTGCACCTCATTATCATATCTTGGACTTTCAAATGTATTTTAACAATGAGAAAGGATGCAGAAAATTTGCGTTCTTTCAAGAGGTGTCTTGTTACTGATTTTTTTTCTCTTTTGCTACTATTACAAAATAAAGAGAATTGAAGATGGAGAGAAACACATAGAGTGATGGATAAATGAGGAAATATATATATATATATAGAGAGAGAGAGAGAGAGAGAGAGAGAGAGAGAGAGCGACATAAAAAAGAGGAACATAGGTAGAGGGAGTGTTTCAAGGGGATATTTATGTGTTTGATGAAGGGGTAATATTTGGTACATAATTTAATTGAATATATAACTCCCTTAATTTTACGA
>CAIGRB010086469.1:46098-81007 GCA_903798255.1 Fraxinus quadrangulata | reverse complement strand
TGTGTGTGTGTGTGTGTGTGTGTGTGTGTGTATTATATAAATAAACATATAGGACTAATAAATTGTGCTGCTACGTTAGTGTTTATGTTCGACCTTGCTAAGCTTGTAACTTGACGAGAAACGTCACTCTTACGTGATAAAATAGTCGGACCATTACAACTCTCTCCCCATAAGAAATTTTCATACTCGAAAATTACCTTAACTATTTAAAGGTTTCTAGATACTTGATCTTGAGCTTCTCTTTTGTCTCCCAAGTTGACTCCTCGACTCCATAGTTTATCCATTGAACTTTAGCTGGGTATACCTCTCTATTTTTCAATTCGTGAACTCTTCTATCCAATCATCATTGGAGCTTCTTCATATGACAAGTCTTCTTGTACGTCCAATGTTTGATAACTTACCACATGAATAGGATCTTAAATATATTTTAAGCATTAAAAATATTATACACTGATGTGAGTTCATGTGGTAAATAAAGTCTATAAACCATAATCCCAATCCTTCCAAGAATTTCGAAAGGTTCAATAAACTGTAGCATCAACGTTACCTTCTTTCTAAATTTGTGTACATCCTTCATCGGTCCTACTTTCTATCGATCTTGTTTATTTTATCGCTCATTGGAACTCCAAGTCCTTTCTTCTACCATTTGCATAACTTTTCTATCGATCTTGTGTTGCCTTTAATGTTGTCGAGGAACTATACATTCGATATTTCTGGACTCAAAAATCTCTCCTTTCCAACCTCATCTAATGGATACAGATCTACACTTCCTAGTATAGAGAGTTCCAAAGGTCCATACCTATAGTTACTTGAAAACTATTGTAGTAAGCAAACTCAAGTAACGGTATGTATTTCCCATTATCCTATTGACAAACTTTGTATTTCTCCACGAAAAGACCTATTCTTCTTTCTATGTTTCTTCAACAAAATGTATCTCGAAGATTTCGATATATTTCTGTACTGCTGAGATGTGACTCAAAATTGAACCGCTTCAAACAAAAAATCTCAACAAGTCAAATGCATCACCTATAAGGTTGCAACCATACATTTAGTAAATTTTGGTTTAATTTGTCATCTGGGTGATATTTATCGACCTCAAAAATCAGCACGACCTTTTTGTCAATAGATCTCATGTTGCATTCATGCCTGCCTGTATGTTACCTAAAACACTCTCACAATCCTTAGACACTAGTGTTGTTGGGTTATTTAGTTACGCATAGTGGAATTTAAAATAATTTCAATTCCCTCCAAGGAACATCTTTGTATTTAGATAGAAATCATGATTAAAATTGTACCTTAAAAAATTGCAAACCCCTTTGTTAATCCTGGAACAAGAATAATCATGATCGTTGCAATCCTTTGTGAATCACAATCTTCCCAAAACCATGGTTGTCCAATTGTCTAGCAACTAATGGTAATTGAAACACGAGAACAAGAATAAGAGATTAGGGTTTCTCTTTCTTGTGCTACCAAAATTATGATATGGTAGGATGTGTATTATAATTTCTCTTCTCAAATCCAAACCATTTAATAATAGAAGTTTAATTGGGCTTGATGAACCCATTAAACATAGGCCGGTCCAATATTTAATAAATTTAACTTGGCCCAAAAGTTAATTAATACAATCAATCAATTAACTTAAGCACATTAATAACAATCCAATTAATTAATTCAACAAATATCCAACATTCGTCAATAAATTAATTCATAATATCATTCTTATTGTTCTCCTATTTGTGTCTGACCCACTAGGTTCCCAATCATGCTGCCGGATGACGTGAATTAATTCACACTCGTATATTGACATCTACCAATGTGTCAAGACATATAATATATGTGCCGAAAAATATCACTTGGTGTAATAAAATCAAACTTGTTCGTTTACCATGAAATTATAATCTCTTCATCAATATGATCCAATCAATTACGAGATATAAAAGTGTGTCAATCCCGATTATCGGTTAGGTCTTTCATCTCACTCTTATGTTAATAATAATCAAAACTCTTTTCGACTTACGTACTTACTTTGGCTAGGATTTTGATATCAACTTAAGTGAATGAAACGTAGACCATAACCTTTTATTGTCTAAGAGTGATGAATTATCTATTGATCATTCACTACCTTCATATAATTCTTGATACTCGAACAATGTCGTATTAATAGCTCTTGGCAGAGTAACATCCGACGTCACCATTGTATGACTGTTCTCATATAAGACACTATGATAACATTAAGTCAATGATCAATTTCACTATCGAACATTAGAGATTAACCATTGATGTTAAGATAGTTATCTATGTGGAATCTCTCAAACATATCTCCAATGTTTTGTTCTCATAACAAAACAACCACACATCCATTTAAATGTTACTACATTTTAAATTGTGAGATTAGTTACTCACTTCATAAGTTAGAAATGCCATACATATTAGTCTATTTGTAATAACGATATCCGTATCCCATTTACGACCACATATAATTTAAGATTCGGCTATAGGTAATTTGTTTCTCACAATCACAACTCCTTGTGATTAACAAGCCACCAAAACCTGAATCTTCGAATTCTATTATTTAAGTTATCATAATAGTAATTCAATTAAATAATAGATATGTAATAAATAAAATGCATTAATCATATTAAAAGTATTTACAACAAAAATCGATTGGATTTACGGCATAACACTTAAAAAAATTACATGTTTGTGCACTCAATAAGTGCTTGAATCTTGGAATTCACGATTAACCTTTGAAAATTGCATTTTATATATTGTTAATGTATGTGATTAACTTGATGAAACTGTGGTTTTTTTTTTTTTTTTTACAAAGTGAATATATTATGCAATTTCTTGAAATTTGTTTGGAAGTTTAAGCTATCTACTGTCAATTTGCTGTTTCTATTTGCTTCTTAACTAAGTGTTAAATCTAGACCACGAACAAGTAAGAGTAAAAAGACCTCAATTATGAAGCCCTAGAATTTCACTCCATGGTTCGGAGAAATTTGATGTTGATAGTTGCTGTTTTACTCGTATTTATCTATTAAAGTAATAAGTTCATCGGTTGATCATTAATATATTTATGGAGAAAATTGAAATTTGTTCATTGGTAAATAGGGTTATAATTTGAGTTTTATGGGATCTAAAATGTATACAAGATTTTGTCATTTTGGTGTATTGAGTGATTAATATCTTTTATTTTGTACTTCCCATTTAGGTTTATTCCTGGTACTTATTCATCTCTTATCAACTTGAGAGAATCGTAGGTAGTGTATTGAGTTCTCTGGGTGGGTTTGCATGTCAACATCAGCTAAGGTAACAGCAATAATAGGGATTGAAGACAAGAGATATTGGAATGGGATCCAATATCTCCATTTGATTCTAGCCTTTAATAATACCTGATGGCAGTACTTATTGTTAGTCATCGCTTCCATGGCTCAGAGAGACTATGCCACGTAGTAAAGCCACGTAAGCAAAAAAAGTCGACAAAAAAGTCAAACAAAGACCACTGTGGCCAAAACACTAAGAAAGGCTTACAAGGCCGATGACCATATACTGCCAGGCCGCTGTCTTCATAATGTAAGGACGAAGTCCAAATTGAGGTACTACCTCAAAGACGAAGCTGCCTAAGAAAACAAAAAGGAGCCGAGGCCCTCCACTTGAGTAACTACTTCTAAGGTCCCTCCAAGGCTCTCAACTTTTTCGAGGCTCACCAAACTGATGCTGTTCCTCGTAGAAGATTCGAAGATCTCTTTGAAATTATTGATGTAACACTTGTAATAAAGTTTGTCAGTATGTCAGCATATTGTATAGAACGGCTAACCTCTTTTCAATGTATTAATTGTATGAATAGACATTGATATGACGTCCCAATTAGAGAGATGAAGCCACGTGATTCTGATCCAACGATTACCAAGTCGGCCAAGGTAATATAAATAGGTCCTCTTTGTAATTAAAATGAGAGGTTGGAAAATTGACAATCATATATTTGAAATATACACTTGAACTCTCGAAGGAAATATATTAACATTTTATATATCCTTCCACATATTCTTGTTTGTTATTACATAGATTAGTTTGGTTTCTATCTGGTGATCGTTGTTAGCACGATTATCTTTTTTTCATCCGTCGGAGCTTGAAAAGTTTTGTATCTCGCCGCAAAATACCTCCCGCATCCATTTTCTCATTACTACAGATATTATTCCGATAGGAACACGATGGAATCGTGCTTTACTTGACGTGAGTGGGCCCAACATCCATTGGCACATTTTTTGGGGTCAACAAATTGGCGCCGTCTGTAGAAAATCCTACATTAAACCATGAAAATACCTATGGGAGAAAGCTTGCTAAAAAAATATATTATGGCAATGAAGGTTCCTACCTTGAAAAATAAGAGTTCTTGAAAAAATAACTATTGGAGAACCCAAAAAATCTAATACTTGTTCGATCCATGAAAAAAGGAAAATTGGTTTTGGAAGGTACTTATGAAAAATGAGTTCAAGTGGTGATGAAAGTGTACCCTGAAGGGCGAGGGAACACCCTAAAGAAGGGAAACCCTTGCAAGCTGCCCCGACCGCTCGCCAACGACCCCCACAACATAGGTGAGGAGGATCCAGAGGCGGGGGTAGATTTACAGCTAGGCTTACCAGAGAAATGGCTACAGTGGCTGCCAACATGAGAAGTATAACCTAGCAAAACATGGTCACGCATAAAATGTTGATGAACATACACGGCCGAGGAGGGTACCCCGTGCCTCTGTATGCAGCCCACGAAAATAAATTCCATATCCCCAGGAATACTATGATGAAGAAGAGGAAGTCTAAAGCTAAATGGCAGGGCACCATCATACTAGGATGGAAACACCTCAAGAAATGAAAGTTGAGGTTGATAATCAACCAATTACGCCTCAAAACGACCTCATAAGGCTCCATACAACTTTTCTCCAAATTATGAGCCAAAAGATCAACCTCAAAGGTCAATAAGTGTTTTTGATAGAATAAGCTCAGGCTTGTCTAGGAATAAGCAGGTCCCTTTACCATCAATACCAGAGAATAGGCAGGCTCATCATTCTCCTCATGTCCTTAGAAATAGGCAACATGAGCCTCCCTGAAACAAAAGAAAAGAGTCGGATTACCATGAAGAGCCTCTGATCATTCTCCCTAGGCATAGGCGGGAAAGAAAAGACTGGGCCAGGAGTGAAGTAGGACCCTCACAACTACCTCTCCAAACCCTCCAAATGGAGGATAAGGATTCTGATTAACCCCAAAGGTCATGTGACCTAGATGATGACAATGATCATTCGCCATTTTCACGAGCCATTAGAAATGCCTCAATGCTGAACCACTTTACACTCCCTAAAATTTTCAAGTACGATGAGAGAGGTGACCCCGCGAGCACCTTAACGGCTTCAAAACTAATATGAATTTGAAAGGCGCCATCCCAGCCATGAAGTTCCTTTCATTTAACTCTAAGTAGAGGGGCTGAAATCTGGTTTACAAGGTTGCCAAAAGGTAGTATCCAAAGCTGGCTAGACCTCAAGAGGACGTTCTTAAAGCACTTTATTACTAGCAAAGAAGGAGAAAGGCCCATTCAACAATTGCAAGACATGCGACAACAATAGGGTGAAATGTTGAAAAGCTTCTTATCCCACTTCACTGATGAAATCACCTACTGTATACAAGTCAAGGACAAGGAAACGTTAATTGCCTTAAGAGAAAGTTTGGATATGAACTCTCTCTTTTGGAAAGACGTGCAAAATAAGGATCATGTCACCTATGACGCCCTACTAGAAATGATAAGGTGAAAAATCGTCAATGAAAAATTGAAAGACCATAGGAACTGGGCGAGCCAGGGACTTCCTTCCTACTTCCCATTAAATGGACCATCAGTCACCCTTGAATCATAGCTAAGAACTAGCTGTAGTAATACTCAACGCGGTACCTACTTTAGCCTGTAAGGAAGTAAATCTTGATGTTGAAATGCATCAGCGTCAACCTTACCGGAGACACCTGCAAAGGGGAAGAGGTAAGAAATGAGGCGCCGAAGCTAGAAATAGGGATGAGGCACCCAACTATTGTGCATACCATCAATCACATGGCCACCGTACGGAAAACTGTTAGGATATTGCGAGACATTTCCAAAGTACGAGTCACGGAAGAGGAAGGCACTTTCGAAGAGATGTTCCTTCCAGATAGACCCAACAGTCTAGGAACGAAGAGTCGAGGTACCCCAACAGAAATGACCTCCCAAGAGAACGAGATAACGACACAGAGAGACCTAGAAAAGGTCAAAGACAAAAATGAAGCCCCTTAAAATGATGGCCAGGAGCGCATCAGGGAAATCAATACAATTATTGGAGGTCCACAAGTGGGAAAAATCCAGAAACGCGCAAAAGAATTATGCTAGAAAACAAACGGATCCTCTTATGACAAGTTTCATAATTAACCGATCCACTATCTAAAAATTAATCCAACCAATCACATTCACCCAAGAAGATGCAGTAGATGTGCATTATCCACACTGTGACGCCCTAGTAGTAAGGGCTATCGTGGTCCATGATGGTTTGAAATTAATGTTAGTGGATAATGGAAGTTCGGTCAATATCATCTTTGGGACTACGTTACTAACGCCAATTAATTCACATTTGTATGGCTTCACAGGAGACATCATCTCCCAAGAGGTAAAATCACTCTAGCAATAGAGATGGGAACTGCACTCTGATTGCTCACCATTTTATGGAATTCCTAGTGGTTGATAATAGATCTGCTTATCATAGAGTACTTAGAAGACTATCCTTGAAGGAATTATGGGCTATCACTTCCATACACCACCTATGCATGAAATTTCCAACTAAAAACGGCATAGCCACTATCCGAGGTGATCAGCGAAGTGCTAGGGAATGTTATTCAAGCACCCTAAGAAAAGTCGAACCAAGGACTGTCAACGTCATTACTACGGACCTAGATATGCATGATGTCCCTGAACAAGAGAGGATGTCCCTAAAGAAGGGGACACTCTTGGAGTCGTACAAACCTCTAAAGAATAGGTTGCTTGCAAAAAACATACCGCTTCTGAAAAAGTGAGGGCCACTGAGGAATCAGTTAATTTGGAAGAGTTGAACCCTCGCATCATTGATTGTGAACCTCAAACATCACCCATGGAGGAGCTAGAGGGTGTCCCAGCAGACCCAAGGATCCCTGATAGCACCTACAAGTTGGAAGAAATTTGCCAATAAAAACAAATGAGGAGCTAGAAAGTTTTTTACTGAGAAATCTTGATGTATTCACTTGGAAACATGGTGACATGATAGGCATTGATCCTAAGATTAGCTACCACTATTTGAATATCGACCTAAAGATTGTAACACATAGGTAGAAGATAAGATCTCTCAACCCTAAAAGATACGATGCTTTGAAGGTTAAAGTTAAGAAGCTAATTGATAATGGATTCATCTGAGAATCTAAATACCCTAAGTGGGTCTCAAACCCAGTGTTGGTTAAGAAACAATGGGAAGTAGAGGGTTTGCATAGAGTTTTCAAATTTAAACCAAGCTTCTCCTAAGGACAGCTTCCCACTTCTCAGAATAGACCAACATGTGGATTCGACTGTCGAACATGAACTTCTTAGCTTCATAGATGCATATTCTGGATACAATCAGATCTCCATGTTCCCAGCTGATGAAGAGCATACCTCCTTCATCATAGACAATGGTCTTTATTGTTACAAAGTTATGCCTTTTGGGCTGGGCTAAAAAATGCTGGAACAACATACCAGAGACTTATCAATAAAATGTTAGCCAACCTTATTGGAAAAACCATGGAGGTCTACGTGGCAACGTGCTGATGAAAAGCCTAAAAGTGGGAGATCATGTTAAGAATTTCAATGAGACCTTCAAAATCCTGAGGATATGAGATGAAGCTCAACCCTTTAAAGTGTACCTTTGGAGTTTTTTCTAGAAAGTTTTTGGGCTATGTCATCAACCAAAGAGGCATTGAAGCAAACCCTAAAAAGGTCAAAACTTTGATCGAAATAAGGTCACCTCAAAAATCAAAAGAGGTACAGAGCCTTACTAGATTAGTAGCAGCATTGAACCGGTTTGTCTCTAAGGCAAAGAACAAATGCCTACCTTTCTTTAAATCCTCAAATGAGGAAATAAATTCTGGTGGACAGAGGAATGTGAGGCAACCTACAAGAGCTGAAGAAACATTTGGGACGGGCTTTTCTCCTCTCCAAAATTAAGAACCAT
This sequence comes from Fraxinus quadrangulata, assembly GCA_903798255.1. Taxonomy (NCBI): domain Eukaryota; kingdom Viridiplantae; phylum Streptophyta; class Magnoliopsida; order Lamiales; family Oleaceae; genus Fraxinus; species Fraxinus quadrangulata. Next base: position 72,768 of record CAIGRB010086469.1, on the reverse strand, counting down.
AAGCCACTACAATTATACTTAGCAGTAACGACTGAGGCCATCAGCTCGGTCTTAATAAGAAAAGAGGATAGTCACTAGCTGCCCATATACTACGTCAGCGAAGCACTTTTGGCAGCGAAGACTCGCTATCCAAACATGGAGAAATTAGCCCTCTCTTTGGTATCAACCTCAAAGAAGTTGATGCCCTATTTCCAAGTCCATAGTATATGTTGTTGACCAATTTTTCCCTCAAACAAGTACTGCAAAAGCCTGATACTTCAAGATGATTACCGAAGTGGGTTGTGGAACTTAGCAAATTCGACCTTTTTTTTAAGCCAAAGGATGTCATCAAATGCTAGGCCCTTGAGGAATTTGTGGCATAATTCACCCCCATCCTAGAAATAGAAGAAGTGATGGAGCCTGCTGAACTTCCAATCTAGAACCTATTAGTTGACAGATCCTCAAGAGGGATAAGGTCAAGAGCCAGGGTTGTTCTGGTCAACCCAGAGGGACATAAGCTTACTTGTGCTATGAGGTTTGGTTTCAAAGCTACTAACAACACAGCAGAATATGAGGCTCTTTTCGCTGGCCTAAGATTGGCCAAAGAAATGAACATAAAGATGCTCATCTTCAACAGTGACTCCTAGGTAGTGGTAAGTCAAGTTCATGGTAATTTTTCAGCTATGGATAAATCTATGGCAACATACTTGAAATTGGTCATGGACTTTATCCTTTCCTTTAAAAGTTTCAAACTGGTGCAAATCCCATGCACTGAGAACGGCCATGTCGAAGCACTGTCTAAATTGGCAAGTAGTAAAGATTCTAAACTACTCACATACATGCCTATAGAATATCTATCTGGACCTTCCAACATTTCTGGTGAGAATGAAGCCAATAATATCTTTCTTCAAAGAGCAGACCCTAATCCCTGAAAAGAGGAGGCCTAGAAGCTCAGGATGAGAGCTTTCTATTTTTTCTTGCAAGATGATGTACTGTACAAACGTAGGTTCTCATTGCCTTTGCTCAAATGGATTGGAAGGGAACATGCAGACTATGTACTCCGGGAGATACATGAAGGAGTATGTAAAAACCACACTGGTGGATGGTCCTTAGCACATAAAGTACTAAGACATGGATACTACTAGCCCACCATGAAAAATAATGCACAGTAGTTTGTTGGAAAATGCAACAAGTGTCAATGATTTGCTACTATCCAGAGGCAGCCTTCCCAACACGTGAATGTTGTATCTAGCCCTTGGCCCTTCGTAAAATGGGAAATTGATCTCATAGAGCCTCTCTCCAAAGGAAGGTAAAACACTAGCTTTGCAATTGTCACTATTAATTATTTCACCAAATGGGTAGAAGCCGAAACGCTTGCCAAAATTACTAAGGCCAACACTTCCAAGTTCCTATGGAAGAACATCATCTGCAAGTTCAGAATTCCTCTTTCGATTGTATTAGACAATGGAAGACAATTTGACAACAAGAAGATTAGAAATTTATGTGAGGACTTGGGTATTAAGAAATGTTTTCCTCTCCACATCACCCAGGCAAATGGGTAGGTTGAAGCTGCTAACAAATTGATTGAGTACACACTAAAAAAGAAATTGGATACCTCTAAAGTGGTATTGGTCGATGAACTACCTCAAGTACTCTGGGCTATCATAACAACACGTAGAACTGCTACTAGAGAGACCCCGTTTTCTATGACCTATGGTATCGAGTCTATGAGCCATGTTAAAGTAAGTCTGCCATCTCCTCGACGAATGTATTTCAATGAAGTAACTAATGAAGAAATAAGGAAATGTGAGCTTGACCTCCTTGAAGAAATGAGGGACAATTCTCAAGCAAAATTGGCCTCGTGTCAAAGAAAAATGACCAGATACTACAATTCGACAGTAAAAAAGAAGTCATTTTGTTTGAAAGAATTAATACTTTGGAGGGTGTTCCCATCTTCTAAAGAGCATGGCTCAGGACCTTAGGTCCAAACTGGAAGGGTCCTATCATGTATATGAAGAGATTCGGCCTGGGACTTACAAAATTGAAAAAATGGATGGAAAGGCACAGCCACATCCATGGAATGTGGAATATTTGTGCAAGTATTACCAATGATGTAAAAATATCTTGTGTGTACAATATGAGGCTTAATAAAAATGAGTTTTTAATATGCAAATATGTTATTTGCACGCTAAGAATACCTCCCAAGGTAGTTAAAACCCTGGGCAACACCTCTTTGTAGATGTATTGTCCCTACAAAGAACTATGTATGCAGTTCGACGAAGCTCTAGGGAAAATGAACTGCTTATACTTGTGTAAGAATTTGAATTACAATGTGATAGAACCAAATTAAAACTTTCTCAGATCAAATGTATCAACCCATTTTAGAAATTGATAAAGGTACATGACCTCCAAACACTTGGATAAAGTTTAGTGATTGAATTATTATTTGAAAGTACTATATGTAAGGGTCTAATATGACCTGGGTCTTATGTATGTCTCATTTAAAAGTTTGATTGTCTGGTCAAACAAGTTCTGAAGTAGCTAAGAGAACTTCATTTAAGTATTTTGAAGTAAAATATATTCAAGTTTTGAACTTTATTGTTAGATCAGACCTATAAACACTTGCAAGCTTGATTATGTTGCTAAGGTACACAAATTGTACGAGTCTCATATTATCATTTGTTTCAAGTTATTAAACTTCAATATTCATAAGTTTGATACAGTCAAGTTTTCGAAGTGGCTATACATCTGATGTTATTATCAAATTGACGTTATTTTAAGTTTGATTTAACATCATCATTAAGGTATAAGTTGTTCGAATTCGCATTGGTAAGCACATTAGAATTGAGCAGAGGTTGTAAAGATGGGAGTTGGGAATGAGAGTTGAGGAGCCACGAAGGATATGATTGCATTAGGGGCGACTTTCTCAGCAGTCTCTCCAGCTGCATCTTCGTTAAGTTCAATTACTTGGCCCCTTCTGCTGGAGTTTGAGGCTTAAACTCCTCCATCCCGTCCTCAAGAAATTCAACCATCGGATCAGAAGTGTTGATGCCTTGAGTGTGTACCTTCAGCCACTCGATCATCTCAGTGTAAGTGTACCTCATCCAATACTTCCCAAAACTTTGGTACGCTTCAGCCAGGTAGAAGTTAGCGAGGAATGTCTTTTCAGCTTCTCTATTAGCCCGTTTGACATCACTTCTGACAATCTCAACTTTTTCCGTCAAGCCAGCCACCTGGAGGTCAATTTTTTCACTTTTCTCTTTAAAATCGAATTCTCTTTGTTAGCCTTTTCCAAGGCCTCCGCCGCCAGCTTCTGATTGGCATCAAAAGTTTCCACTCACTTAGTAAGGGTGGCTATCTCACTCTAAGATAGGTGGTCTTCCTTCTTCAAAGATTCAATCTCTGCTAAGGTAGAGGCAAGTTTCACTGACTCCTCATATTGTTGTTTCTCAAGGCCTCCATTTATGCCTTGGCCTGGCTGGCGACCTCCTCGATCTAAAAGGCTTTATTTGCAAGACCCCAAATTTTACTTTAAAGGTTTTTAAAGAGGGCTATAACCTTTACAGCCATTCTAAAGGCCCTTCCCGCCTGGGCCACCATGGTGGCAATGACGTCCATGACGTTACTTTTTTCAATGAAGGATTGACAGTTCTACATCCAATATTTATGGAATGTCTTTACAGTCGTTTGAATTTTCGAAGAAGAACAACAAAAGCCTTATGAGCAAGCTCATCTTTCCTTATAGCCAACTCAAGTTTGGACTTAGGACCTTCTGAAGTGGTGGAGTTTAGAAGTCCTGACCTTTTTTGTAGAGTCGTGCCTCTGGGGCTCTACAACAGTTGGCCTCTTTTATCTCCCAGAGGCTGTACCCATGGAGCTGCTTAACATTTTTCCCCTGCTGGGACCTTAGCGGGATGAGGATATCATTAAAACCACCCGCCCCACTGGGGGTTAGGATTCTGAAACCTTTTCTTAGGTTCCTCCTCCACAATCTTTTTCCCCTATCTGGCATAAGGGGTCATCCTTCCTCTTGAGAGGTAGCTTCTTTGCTAACCTTCTTCATTTTGTCCCTCACCTGCATTCTTCCAGCAAATGAGGGCTTCATCCCTTTTCTAAAAATGCACGTGGCGACAAGGATGGTGGCCGTATCGAGGGTAGGGTGCATCCTCTTGTTAAAATTATCGACAAGTCAAGAAGGAACACTAACTAAAAGTAACCAAAATATGAACAATTGTGAAGGCATCTTACCTTTCCTCACCATTAGGCCAAAATCTTCAAAAAGGTGGCTTGATTGGATCAAACGATTGAAGTCACGTGAGTCAAGAGTTTTTCTGTACACCTCAGTGAGAGCGTCCCAATCACATTGTGTAAACTCGAACCGTTCAATCGACCCTGCAAAAAAAAAATAAAAAATGGTAAGTATCAGACCTCGTCAGTTTATAAAATCAAGGAAACAAGAAATACACTCACAGGCATTGGAATATAAAGTTAGGACTTTGACATGGGGAATGAGGTCACCCTCACACTCTTGCCACCTCCCCTTGACCCAAAATCGGGTCTCATTCCACCCTTTGATGGAAGTAGGCAGACCTACGACAAAGGGAGAGTGTGACCTCTGAGGATACAGTGAATACCATCCCTAGACTTCCTTTTTCCTAAGGACCTAGGCTGGGATACTATTTGGAAGACGTGTAAGGACATGTTCTCACTAAGAAGGCCTCCTTCCAAAGGAAGTAATAACCAACCAATTAGGCCCAGGCGTTAGGGACAAGCTAGGTACTGGCCAGCCCATACAACCTAAGAAAAACCCTAAAGAAATGGTGGATCGGTAGGTGTAGCCCAGCCTTCAACAAATATTCGCTAATAGCGACGTAGCCTTACCTAAGGTAGCAGGCTCCCTCATTAAGAGACGGAGAAAGAAGTTCGATGTCGTACGGGATTCTATACTTATCCCTGAGGTTGGCTAAATAGGTGGGATCTACAAAAGATAGGATTTTGGCTACCCCATGCTATGTCTTCATGTGCCTAAAACTTGCCAACAATGCGTGGGAGACAGCCATTGAATGCGGCCACGATTGCATGTATTGGAAGTTGTACCGCCTCATCTTTCTTTTCTTGGAAATGTGCCACGACATCAAACCATTCAAGTGCCATACGCCTCATAAATATCAATATCTGAGGCTATATAATGCTCTGACCCTCTTCAGCTCAATCGCTACAGTTGGGCCTCGGTTATATAGGAACCTCTGAAGTTACAACTTCAGTTCCACTCCGCTTCGGTAACCCTCTAGAATCAGTCCAAATAATGGAATACTACCTAGTGAACCACTTCAAAATGCAATAAATTATACCCAACCAGATGACCATTCGGACGTCCGCCACTGGACGACCAACTAGCCATTGCGACCAGAACTGTAAAAAAACTGACTGTTGGCTAACCAGAAATTCGCCTGGTAAACCAGACGTCCGATTGACCATTGACCATAACCGTTGATTTTTTTATAGAGATATGATCGAAATTCAAGTAAACTTTAATAGATCAATCTTACTTTTGATCAAAAATATTTTATGCAACCGGAAGTCCGATTGACCATTGACTGTGACCGTTGACTTTTTTTTTTTATAGAGATATGATCTAAGTTCAAGTAAACTTTAAAAGATCAATCTTACTTTTGATCAAAAATATTTTATGCAAGCGATATGAAAATAACAGTTCGTGCACGAAATGATTTTTGAGCTATTATCATTCTTTACTAAAGATCAAAGTGTTATACATTTACATATGATCTCGAAAGCCTAGTATTTGATCTTGCTTTGAAGTTTCTTTCATGTTTGGCTCTTAAACTCTTGATCTTTCTTTGATGACGTCTCTAATGCTCTTGATCTTGTTTCTTCTCGACATTTGTCTTTTAAGCTCTCGTCTCGAATGATTTGACTTGAATGCTTAACTTCCACTTTGATCTTCATTTCGAGTCCGATTTATATGTTCATTTTGGAAATGTTTGATTGATTTTAATATTGAACTATCATCACTCAAAATCAATTGTTAGAAACAATATTAATCTTGTTTGTTATGATCAAAACATAAAGGATGAAATCAATCATAGGTCAACAATCTAGTGGCAAAGAAGTAGTAGTTTGTGTAGCAGTAGTGCTGATGATAGATGGTAAAGAAGGACTAAATTGTCTCCTCTGGTTTCTCTTAATAGGAGTCTATCGTCATCTAGGTGCGATCATGACATCCTTACCCTTGCCCTTATCGTTGGTCGAAATTGGATTAGGCCTATGATTCAGGTCAACAATACCTGGGCCCGCGAGGGTAGAGCAGAATGGGAGCGACTAGAACACTTCTCATCCGAATAATCAAAGTGTTTGCAACGAAAGCAAAATTTTGGCACCTTATCATATACAACAGGCTGCTAATATCCTCCCATCTTTTCCATCTCTATCCATATTCTATCAGGGAGCTTACATTCCAAATCGACCTCAATACATACACTCGCCTTACTAGGTCGTCAAAGGTTAGAAGTGGCTTCGTCAATACGATGCGAAAGCCCAATAGTTTTAGCTATAGAAAATAATGCGCTCTTGGCCTGAAAAATGAATAGAAAGCAAAGGAAATGATACACAAATAAGAGCAATAAGAACTTCATGCTGGGGGTTAAAACTATGAGTCCATTTAAAAACCCACATATGACAACCATCAATGTACTAAGTAGGTTTGAGGAATAATCGTAAATAATCATCCTGATGCGCCATGTGAATAATAATGTATATATCATCAATTAATCCAATCTCATAATCGCCAATAAATCCAAAGCGCATAAAGTTCTCACGTACCTTGATTATAGAAGGTTTACGATGTATAAATTTACCTACAAGTGTAAAGTGTGAACCTATAGGCATCCGCTAAGAACTGTTCATCAGGCTCTTCAAAAAATACAGCAGGCTCACCATGATGTAAATATAGTTCTTTAGAAACCAGACTATGATCTCTAGATTCTTGAGGAGCACGAAGTAAAGTGGCAAATGATTTCTTTTGATTCCTTTTAGCTTGAGTCATAATAGGTCTGTTATTGACAGCGGCAACATATGATCGTGGAGCTTGGATGGTAACAGGAGCACAGAAGGATTAATATGTTGTCCAGATGGGTCAGCACGTAGGTTGGGAGCAGGTGGTGGATTAGTTCTAGTCCCCAAATTTCTGGCATGTTGAGATCGGTTTTGAAGTTCTTTTGCTGGGAAATAGGGAGCTAAATTAGTTTTAAGCTTAAGTCGGGATGGAAGCTCGAAATTGGCGGTAAGATTCGCCAAGCTGTTGACCGGAGACAAGGACACCATCGGTACATTTGGAATAGTAGAATTTAGTAATGGAATTGCCTTGTCATAGGTAGAAATCAAGTTACCCGAATTGACATTAAAGTACTTCATAGTTGCTGCAGCTTGAGGCATACAATTGGGATTCGATTGGCTATTATTTCCTTCAATTATAGGTTTACCGATGACCATATGATTCTCAATTGAATGTATTTGGGACGAATTTTGAGCAATAACATCAATAAATTCTTCAATTGGAGCATAAACAATTTCATCACGTTGAGGGAATGTGGCTAAATCAATTCTAGATGTTAAAGGGTTAATTGATGCAATTGACTAATTACCCATATCCCTACCATTATGAATTGAGTTGTTGTTGGTCAAATTGAACAATTGGAGCATAATTGAATCATCAAAATTGCTCAACCCATAAGTTTCAAACCAGTTCTTCGCTGCAGCCACAAATTGAACAGGTTCCAAGTGCAATTGACCTTAACCCATGGTAGTGAACCCAGCCCAGGTGGTCAGCCACCATGGGTCATCCGGAAAGCATCGAAATCTAACAAATTTTGCTACTATTTTTCGACATTGACGATGGAGAAGTTTTCAGTTTAAAATTGAGGACTTTTGCTTGATGGTTGGGCTAAATTGTTTACATGGTTGGATTCATCCTGAAAATGGGAGCTGGCCGGCGGTGAATTCCGACCAGTTTGGTAGTCAGATGTGGAGATTCCAGTGTTTTTAGTTTTTTAGGCAGCGAATTTTGGAGGCTTGTACCGGCCGGAATACAAGGAGTTACGGAGAGTTCTTAGTATGGAATTAAAGAGGAGAACAAGGCCTTTCCACCGATACCAATGTCCGGTGGTTTGGGTAGCCGTAGGTTACCGAAAAAATGGCTCATAGGTGGCGGGTTGAAGGGCTAAAAATCGCTCTAAACTTAAGAGAAATTTTTTGAACTTAAGAAATGTCGCTGTTAGCAATGTTGGAAATACAAGAATTATGTATTGTTTGAATACCACTTGATGAAACAAAACACCAGATTGAATTATTGAAGTTATATGATAAATAATGAAGTATTAGATCAAACAAATGAATAATTAAGATAAGAAATATGGTAGAGGAATTAAGAGATTTTATTGACTCAAGAAATAATGGAGAAGAGAGAAAATTACAATGAATCTTATAATTCTAGTAATCTATTTACACACACTATAAAATTGTATAGAATAGTCTAATATTTATAAGGGACATGTAGGGCAGGATGCCAAAAAATTGAGTCCAACATGAAAAATGAGAGAAAAATGCTGGGGCCGGCACCGAGCGTTTTGTCGAGAATTTTTTTATTTTTATTTTTATTTTTGCTCCAAGTTGTTTTCTCCATCCTGAGCTCTTCTTCAAGTCCAATACCAATTTTTAACTTCCAATAGGTTTCCAAAACAAAACTTCAACTTGACATATGACTCCAATAGCATTCCAAATTGAATTATCCTTGCATGCACTTTAATTAGAATTCTTCAATACTTCAAACAAGGAATTTGGGTTACAGCCAAATTCTAATAATCTCCATCTTAATATGAATTCTACCAAAGAATAAATTGGCTTCTTCAACAATAACCAAAAAATTAATTTCTCAAACAAAACACAATACTCCACCTCTTGCAATAAATTCAAGTAATACTTTGTAGAATTACCTCAAATTCCAAAAAAAAAAACCATAATGATTTTATAATTTACCAAAATGGGATGTAACACACCCCAAGGTAGAATCATTACTAGACACATTTGGAAAGGATTTCATATGTAGTAAACAAGTTCGTATTGAGACACATATGAAACACACATACTGAATCCAAAAGCCAATCATCCTTTGGTTTAGAGTCTATGTGAGAAATAGCCAAGAGATCTCATTCACTTACAATGTTCTCTACGAGGTCTGCTTCACTAAAGTCTCTAATTACTTACCATATCGACTTGCAGTCAACCTTTCTTTATTCTGTAATTTGTTGCAATCATTCTTCATGTGCTCCTTTTTCTTGCAATAGTTACAAATTTGATTGCTAAACTTAGACTTCAATCTGCCCCTCCCAAAACCACCATGAGCAACCAGACCTTCTCCATCTCTAGCATCAGAAACCAAATGCTTTATCTTCTCATTTGAATATAAAGCATCATATACATCCCCTATGGTGAGAGTATTATGACTATACAAGATCGTGTCTCTAAATGAAGAAAACGAAGTGGGCAACGAACACAATAGAATCAAGGCCAAATCTTCTTCATCATACTCTACTCCAGAGTTTCCAAATCAGGGACGATCTCTTTCAATACAGCCAGGTGATCTTCCATGATCCTCCTTCTACAATTCGATGAGAGTATAAATGTTTCTTGAGGTTTAACTTGCTTGTTTTTTCCATCGCGAACTCTTCTTCAAGTCCAATACTAATTTTTGACTCCCAAACACTTTTAGAATAGAATTTCAACTTGACACATAGGACTCTAGTAGTATTTCAAACGGAATTCGCCTTGACATGCACTTCAATTAAAATTTTACAATACTTCAAACAAAGAATTCGGGTCACACCTAAATTTTAACAATCTCCACCTTCATACAAATTCCACCAATGAATGAACTGACTTCTTCAACAATAACTAAAAAATTAATTTCTCCAACAAAACACGACAATCCACCTTTTCCAATGATTCCAAACACTACTCTGCAAAATTACCTCAGATTCCCCCAAAAAATCATAATGATTTTATATTTACCAAAATGGGCTGTAAAATACCCCAAGGCAAAATCAATACCAAATGTTTTTACTGAAGGCCCCTTACTAGTTTGAACACCTTCTACTCCATTTAATGCATGATCAATAAAATTAGCATCCACATACCTTTTACCACTGGGTTCATCCCTAGTAATTGAATATAGTGGCACTGTAGGTAATGTGGCAAAGCGGAATTATCCATATTTTTTATCTCAACTGAGCAGTATTCTTCAAATTCGACCATTTACGAGCTCCTAAAGGTATTGTACCAAACTGAATGTCCACCACGGTACTAAACCTCTGCTGATTGACTCTTCTAGATTCTATACAACCTTGCAAGATGTATAATTTAGACCTTTTCTATCTTTCCAATGGTTGGGCACCCTTACAAACCTTCAAAACTCCACTTCTACCAAAGAACTCATAACCCTTTGAATTAAAGATAGACAACGAGATAAGATTCTTCTTTAAATTTACAACATGTCACCAAGTGTTCTAATTATCCCACCAATAGCTTCAATCTATCCGTATAATTATTAACAACCCAACAAGGTGCGTTGTTTCTCATAACCACGACACATTTGGAAACAGTTTCATATATAGTAAACAGTTTATCATCATAGTTTTTCTTCTAAACACTATTAAGTACTATTGAAAAAATCAGTACGCACCTAGAGTTTTCGAAGCATATATGGGAAACAATAAACCCCTATAAAGATTGCTTTTTATAGAGTGAATCTTATTCTTCAAAAATTCTCAGCTTGAAAAACCTTAGTTACTTCGATATTGATGCATTGGAATTATGTGCAAGAGCACTCGAAAATATCTCTTGATTAACTAGAATATTGAGTATATGGGCATCACATATTTGTTGATTCCTTCAGAGTACTAAATAGTTGGAAGATTTGACAAACTCTCAATATTTTATTAAGAAAAAAAAAGGAAAAACAACAAGTTATAAAATGTTTGAATATGAAAAAATAAAGTATGAAGAAAACCTAAACATGCAATGGATATAATTTCCCTTAAGTAACTCAAGAGCAAAAAAAAAAAAAAAGGAGAGACAGGGAGAGAACTAAGAAAACAATTTAATAAGTACTTGAAGTCTATTTACATCATTCTCCACCCATTCAGTATTTGATTTTTATTTTGTTTTGCAATCCCAATGATCATCTATGGCAATGTCGAATAAATGAATCCAATATTTTAAAACCCAAGTTTTATGTGCTTAGATTTTGTAGTTCAATATTGGAATGTTGAGAAATACACAAAATGATGTGAACCCACGTAACAATTGAAACTATGAAATTCACGACGGATTAGATCAAATCCAAGAAAGTCAAGAATCAACATTTGAATGCTCGACCCGATAAATTATTGAACAAAAAAATCAAGACAATCACCAACAATAGCTTGACCCCATGATCACAATACTTATATACCTTATTTAAATTGATGAACGTCACAAAAATTTAATTCTTGATAAATTTGGAATTATTTCAATGAAAATGAGTAGAAAACAACATGGCTTTCCCGTTCAATTCCCTCATCTGTTGTTTGAACCAAGTTGATCTACATTGTTCCCTCTTCTAAGCCCAATATAAACTTGTTCTTTTGCTTGTTGTGATCGATGTTTCATCCACCATAACTTAAATAAGTAATTGCATGGCTTCTTTGACCTTCTTTGCTCGTGACCTAGTCATTGCCCCTTTCTCCACGATCAATGGGTCCTCCTTGCTAGCTCCCGTGCCATGGTTCTCATCATTCTCTCCCTCCTAAAAATGATTCATCCTCGAATCTTCACTTGTATCAAATAAGGAAATACTGAAAAGAAACATAGAAAGTAATTGAAATGCAATACTCACTTGGAAGACCCAACTTATAGGCATTGTCATTGATCTTTTCAAGCATTTGGAATAGTACATCTCCTCTCGATTGCAACTTTAACTTCCTTTTATCCGGAAAGTGTTCATTTCTCATATACACCAAAACTCAATCTCCTGGTTCAAATGTAATGCACTTTAAGCATTTATTTTCTTGGGAAGCATAATTGTTCATTTTTTTCTTATTAATCGACATCGTGCCTTCTTATGGAGGGATCTTACCGATTTTGCATTCTTCTTTCCATCTAAGTTATATTTATCATCAACGGGTAAAAGAAATAAATCCAAAGGTGTTAGTCGATTAAAACCATTAAAAATTTCAAATAGAGTATAAGAAGTAGAATGTATGACCCTATTATATGCAAATTATATGAATGGCAAGTAATCTTCCAAACTCTTCAAGTTTTTATTAACTATAATGCGGTATAGTTGTATCATAGTCTTATTAACACCCTCAGTTTGCCCATCCGTTTGTGAGTGACAAGTTGTAGAGAATAATAGCTTAGTTCCAAACTTACTCAACAAAACCTTCCAAAAATGACTAAAGAACTTAACATCTCTATTCGATACAGCACTCCTTGGTGCCACATGTAAGAGTGCTACTTTTTTAAAAAGGAAATCCACAATATTAGTGGCATCATTGCTTTTATGATATGGAATGAAATGTGTCATCTTACTAAATCTATTTTCCACAACAAATATAGAAGTTCTTCCTTTATTAGTCATAGGTAAATATAACACAAAATCCGTAGCCATGTCAACCCAAGGCTCACAAAGAGGGGTAATGACGTATACAAACCTAGAGATAAAACCTTAGACTCATTTTTACAAGTGATGCATCTACTACAAACCCGATCAACATCAACTTTCATCTTAGGCTAGTAGAAGTGTTCATTCAACATCTCCAAGGTTTTTTTAATCCCAAAGTGACCCATTAAACCTCAATTATATGCTTCACGTACTAACAATTCTCTCATTAAACACCTAGATACACATAACTTATTCTCCCGAAATAAATATCCATCATACCTAAAAAATCTATCTATATCACATTTGTCACATGATTCATATATATTAGAAAAGTAGGGTCATTAGTATACATGTCGTTAACATATTCAAATTCTAGTAATTTGGCACCTAAAGAAGTTAGAATTACATACCTCATTGCACCCGTTACCATGTTTTTCTTACCTTGTTTGTACTGAATAACATATGAAAATGTCTCGATGAACAGCATCCACCTTGCATGCCTCTTGTTTAGTTTACCTTGACCCTTTAATGCTTCAAGAACTCATATGATTGATGTGAATCACGAACTCCTTTGGCCATAAATAGTGATGTCATGTCTCCAAATGTCGAACAAATGCATACAACTCCTTATCATATGTAAGATAGTTGAAAGCTGCTCCACTTAACTTTTCACTAAAGTAAGTTATTGGCCTTCGTTCCTGCATCAAGACAGCTCCAATACTTATTTCTAAGACATCAGATTCAATCTCAAAAGTATTGTTAAAGATAGGTGGTGATAAATCAGTGCAGTGCACAACCTATCCTTAATAGTATCAAAAGCTTGTTCTTGTTCGCCACCAATAAAATCCTACTCTTTTCTTTACAATGTCAGTGAGTGGTGTAACAAGTATGCTAAATTGTTTGACAAAAATGCCTATAAAAGCTAGCTAAATCATGAAATCTTTTTACCTCAATTATGCTTTTAGATGTCGGCCACTCCTTGATAGATTTGATTTTCTTCTCATCCACTTCAATACTCTTTGCATTAACAACATAATAAAAAAAAAAATTCATGCAAAATGTACACTTTTTAAAATTAGCATAAAGTTGTTATTGCCTTAAAACTACTAGCACACATTTTAAATGTCATATGTGCTCAATATATACCAAGATATCATTGAAGTAAACTACTATGAATTTACCTATATATGCACTCAAAACATTATTCATTAACCACATAAACGTGTTAGGTGTATTAGTAAGTTCAAATGACATAACTAATCACTCATACAAATCATACTTAGTCTTAAAAGCAGTTTCTCACCCACCCCAGCCCCCATCTTATCATAATTTGATGATATCCACTTTTAAGATATGTTTTACTAAACATGCATGAACCATGTAATTCATCTAACCTAGGTATAAGATGACGATATTTTACCATTATGTTGTTGATCGCTCGACAATCTACACACATCATTTAAGTCCTATCTTACTTCAGCACAAATAACACATGGACTCATGCTTTACCTCATTACAATTTTCTCATCAATTCTTCCACTTGCATTTGAAGTTCATTTGTCTCCTCAGGGATTACTTCGATAAGCCGGCCTGTCTGTTTGGAATGATAGCTCCAATTACGAAGTCAATTTGATTCTCAATGCCTCGAATGGGTACATGTCCTATGGAAACAAGTCTTCTAGGATGATAGGATCCGCCTTGGGTGTAACTTTGCTGGCAACTTCCTCTCTTCCCATAGGTAGCTCAATTCTACCTTTTGAAATAGCCTCATCACCTCTATTTTTATCCCACTTCAATTTTCAAGAAGAAATATAACCTGATGGGTATCTAGATGCTTCATTCCTCTTTTAACTGTCTCGTAACCTTCATAGCTACATGTAGCATGTCCTCAAACTCCACATAATGTTGTAGTTCTGCCATATTAGATATCTCCTTATTCAAACCATTCAAAAATGGTCCATGGTTACCTCCCGATCCTCCTCGACATTCACTCTAATTATAGTAATCTCCATCTCCTTGTGATAATCCGTCACATTCCTAGATCCTTGATAAAGGCTTTTCAATTTTTGATAAAGATCCTTATAGTAGTGATTTGGAGCAAACATCTTCCTCATGATAGTCTTCTATTCTCCCCATATTTCAATAGGCCTCTCATGATTTTTTTCTTTTAGATGTTGCTATTTGATTCCATGAAATGATAGCATAATCAGTAAACTCGACGACAACAAATTTTACATGTTTCCCCTCCAAATAGTTATGGCAATCAAATATAACCTCTATCTTCTTCTCCCACTCCAAATATGCACCTGGATCGCTCCTTCCTTTGAATGAAGGAATTTTCATTTTAATATTGCCCACATTTCGATCAACTCCATCTGCAACACAATCTTTAGCCATTCTATCATGCCTATCTCCCCTACTCTTCATCCTACCTATTTCAGCCTCCATTAATGCATCATTATCAATTCCACAACCCACTTCATTTTCACTACCAATATCTACTTTAGGATCCCGACTACCTTGCCTCCTTATGTTAGAAACTTCCCTAGGTTGTTCTCTATGAAAATTAGCAAGCAAGGTGTCTTGTCTCGCCAACCCCGCCTCTTACCTATCCATTATATTTCTCATATCACCAAACATCCTTTCAAATCATCGTATCATCTCATCATCTTTATGATAACTTGACTATTAGAATCATCTTTGTCAGACGCCCTAAATCTAAAAAATATTTGCCTTAGTGTGTAAACTAGTGTATCACTCAATTTGACTTTTTCCCTCATTAGTCTCACCACTCAGCCTTTTCCACTCAATGCTTCCATGCAAGTGATTCAAAAAATTAATTCGATCCCAATCAGAAAATTCAACCCTGTGTAGTACAAACAAAAATTTGAATAGGGAAAGTGATCTAGAATGATTTAAGAAAGTAGAAATTTGAACTTTGAATGGAAATGTTAAAGATTAATTCAAGTGTTTCTTGAATTCGGATTGGACACTTTTTTTTGTAACTTTCAAAAAAAAAATTTACTAAGGGTTGAGTCACATTATTTTGAAAGAATGTATTTTGAAATAGTAGATTGATGGAGAATATGTGATTGAACAAAATGGAAAAATTATTGATGTAATGGAAGATATTATTTTATTAAATAATGTGTGGTTGAAAATCAATAAAAGAATGAGAATGGAAAAAATAATGTGAATCAAACAAGGGCTAAATGCACGAGAATTCAATAAAGAGCACAAAAATCGAAAATGAATTGATTTGAGTACTAATTTAGTGCACAAACAACAATTGATTTTTATTTTATTTATTTATTTTTTTTTTTTGTACGTTAATTAGATTGAAAGACTCAAAAGATGAAGAACAAGAAGAACGGAGATAAAGACTTAAACAAAAATAAATAAGAAATTAAATGATATAACCTTGATTTTTGGAGCCTAAATTCTGATACCAATTAATGCGAACCACGTAGCAATTAAAGTTACGAAATCTACTATAGATTAGATCAAATCCAAAAAATTCAAGAATCAACATTTGAAATCTCGACCCAATAAATTATTAAACCAAATAGTCAAGACAATATCCAACAATATATTGACCTCGTGATCATAAAACTTATAAACATTACTGAAATTGATGAATGCCACAAGAATTTAATTCTTGATAAATTTGGAATTAAGTTAATGAAGAACGAATAGAAAACAATGTCTTACAATAATATCTCTCAAATTGTATATTTTTACAATGAAAATAATAATTTTATTTATATGGAATCCATAAAACCTAGTTGAAAACGGAATTGCTCAAGAATTTAATTCTTGATAAATTTGGAATTAAGTTAATGAAGAACGAATAGAAAACAATGTCTTACAATAATATCTCTCAAATTGTATATTTTTACAATGAAAATAATAATTTTATTTATATGGAATCCATAAAACCTAGTTGAAAACGGAATTGCTCCTAAAAGATATCGAAAAAGATACCATAAAAAAGTTTTAAGTAAAATAAAGGTCTAGGAGAAATCTAGGGAAAACGCACCCAGAAATGTACTATACAACCACATAGGCCAATTGACAGCCTTCAATTTTGGTTCGGTATGGAGGCATGTGGCTGCATGCCTATTTACACTGCGGTTGCAAAGCTTTCCCGTTCAGCTCTCTCATCTGTTGTTTTAACCAAGTTGATCCATCTTATTCCCTCTTCCAAGCCTAATATGAAACTTGTCTTTTTGCTTATTGTGATCGATGTTTCATCTATCATAATCTCATGACTTCTTTGACCTTTTTTGCTCGTGACCTAGTCATTGGTCCTTCCTCCACGACCAACGAGTCATTGTCCTTGCTAACTCCCGTACCATGGTTCTCATCACAAAAATACAAATTTTCTTTTATTGAGTGCCAACTCAGGACAACAACCAAATGATGTGTACGAATATGATCCAAGTAATAAAAATCATGCGGGTCCTGCAAACTGCATCTTTTTAAGTTGGCTTTGGAAGCATTTTGGATATTACTTCTTTGTCATCGTATTTGTCAATACATCGGTTACTTGGTGGTGTTCTGGGGTTAACTTAAGCAACGACCATCTATGTTTCATATCCATTTTGACAGTTTGAGAACCTCTTTATCTCACCCACTCCATCCAGCATATGAATATCATGGAGTAGTGATAACAGAGAAATTATTGCCCTTAGGTCTCTCATAAGGCAGAGGCGTCTTGGGTTCGCATCCCAAATTTGTGATTGGTAAGATGCATTTCGAATAGAAGTTATTATCTCATAAATAGTGTCCTACCCATGGTGAACTAAAATTATGGTTGCTCCAAATTTGATATGCACATGATCTCAAAGCGGACAATAAATACAAGTTAAAGGCTTAGGCTTAGGCACAAGCTCCGATCGTTACACTACTGGCATGGTGGCACCTTCAAATAAGAAAAGAAAAGAATGTTGCAATATATCCTCTTGAACAAAAGCAATATGTCCAGTTATTTTTTTTATGGTAACAATATATTAATAAACTAGGTAGTAGTGTATCACATTAATTATACTACCATATTATTTCCTGTTGTTTCTTTTAGTCAATAGTACATTGAATTTGCATAGAAAAAGATATCATGATACAAGTAAACTCATAATTTAGAAATATAAAAGGTTGATCCTCGTATCAAAAGAAATATTGAGTCTTGCGGATACAAATATACAAAAAAATGTTGGGAGTTAAGACACGAGTATACGTAACTTCTCTTTTGGCGATTCTGTCATGATCCTGGAAAAGCAGATGTGTTTGCACTAACCTACATGAATAACAGAAATCGATATGCTTTGTGGTTAGATGCCAAAGATCAGAACTCCCTTTATTGGCGGGGAAGGCCATCCTTCCATATCTTCATTAAAATTCTGTCATCTGAAAGATAAATGTATCAGCCATTTTCTAGAGCTACGCTTCCTTAGTATATTGGTGCTTGACTGATGGACATCCAGTTCCTTTTGCTCCCTATTCAATTCGCCATTTTCAAACTCTGTGGAACCTTGGTGATGTTCTGATATGCTGACAGACAGCAACTCTTGCACCTTTAACTACGATGCCAAAGAAATCAAATAGTTAAAAAAAATTTATAGTTTGCATGTTGAAAACTATTTAAATACATATGATCCATACCTTTCAAATAATAGAAGGTAGTTAAATTTCCTATACCACCCATATACCAACAAATGGAATTCCTCCACCAATCTCATTATGTACAGTTCCATTTACCATTGTGTTTTGCAAATGAAGCACTTGATTAGTTGTATCAAAACAAAATTATGAGCCATCTTCCTTTCGATTCCTTTGTTTTGAAGGAGATCCTCGCATGAAAAACAACATTTTCTTCAGTTATTCGTCAAAAATGGAATAAATAACCAAATTGTTTTTAGATTCTTACCCCTCTCAATCACAACGAAAGATAATTTATTATAATATTCGTTCCAATGTAAATTATTTTCCTCAGACGAGGAAATAAAACCAGTGTCTTTTTTCCTTTTTCAAGATCGATGCAAAAGTTACCGTTTGAATACCCCCAAATCCCAGCTAAGAGAAATTCAGCAATACCAAGGGAGTTGGAAATGATGATCTAACGCACTTTTTCACTGCTTGAACTCCAACACTAATCCAAGTGAAGGGTCAGAAAACCATACCCTTTGCAATTTCCTCTTAAGATCCAACAATTTCTGTTAGATAAATTGTTGTCAAACGACCTCTCTGGGTGATGATGTAAGTAGTGTTCTTTTATTCAGTCGGCATCGACCAAATAATTTAATGTATATCGACACCACAATTACCTAAACTTTCCACGTAACTCATTTGGATCATTTGAAGCAGCCTAATTGAATTAGAGTTGCTCATGACCCAACCCAAATTTGGATGGCTCCTATAGGTTGCTAGCCCACTACTTATGTCTTATTGGGCCCTATCTATTCTCTAACCTAAAGCCCACCCTATTTCTCGTATATACGACATGTCCATTACTGTTGCTAGTGTGTGAGATTATTGAAGCCGTCTCTTTCTCTTAGGAAGAAAAATTGTCTCCTTACCTTGCTGTGTGCTTGGCTTTGTGCCCCGTTTGTGAGATCCGTTTCTTCCTCCTTTAGTTAGCTTTTGTGGTAAACTTTCTTGTCTGTAATCTTCTCATCTCCAAGTCCATTGTGGGCAATCTATTTGTTGGAGCAACCGTTTGGGAAGTGGTGGTTTGTGTATCGTTTTTGTACACTTGGATATGGTCACTCTCGCCATTAAGTTGTCTCCCATATCATAAACACGAAAGCATATATATCTCAGAGTTGAACCTCGATGAAGTGAAAATATATTTTTAATGAATTAGGACAGTGATCACGAATCATGTTTCAAGTAACTAAGCAAACTAAAACTAGCATTCTTATTTAACAAGTTTTCTTTAAGAAAAGAGAACAAACTAGCGTAAAGTTTTGGATGCAAATAAAGCCTTTCATACCCACTCCTATCCCACAAATTAGGAGAGAGGATGTTGCAAAAGTTATACTACTTATTTTTACTTCTAACTTGATGATTCGAAAATCCTAAACATGTACCTAGTTGCCCTTGTAACCAACCCGTCCCCAAAAGCATAAATACAAAACCTTATATATCTTACAGTTAAAGCGCTCCTTGATGATGGAAATATTAAGATAAAAAAATGTAGTTTGACATGGGGAAAATTAAATAAAATGAAACTCTTTCAAGGAAAATTAATGAACTTTGATTAGGGATCATTGTACATTTAAGCAACGCAAACAAATAACGTAACTTTATCTTTTCAGAAGCAAACCTATTTTTTCATTTTCCCCTCCTAGGGTTAGGAGTGTGGCTATCGAGAAACTTTAGGATTTCAACCCAAAATATATTTATTACTTCTTACTTCAATAAGCAGTTAATACTCAATTTCCCAAAAAAAATTGCTTAAATGAACAAAAAAAAAAAAGAAGATAAAATTAACAATCTCTGAAAGATCACAATTCATTCACAATTCATTCTTTATTTTTAATGGATCGATGCAAATTGATTTAAGTGAAACTCAAACCCAATTTTTTCGTCAAATTATTTAAAATTAACATTAAAAAGCAGCTAAATCAAATTTAAGTCTGTAAGACTCCAATCATATCCATGCAATAAATGTTAAGTTTAAAATCCATCAAATTCAAAGCTCATAAAATCAACATTTAAATGTTAAAATATGTCCCACGTGAATAAGGGTAATATGGACATTATTTGGACTAAATGAGATAAGGTCTTTATTGGCTTTGAAAAAGGAAATGCTGAGAAATAATAGGGGAAGTTATTTCCTATGTGCCTACTTTTATGGGGAGTAGGATATGTAAGAATTTGAAATGAAATGGAGATGATAGAAAGCTGATAACACAGCTGAATGAAGATGAGGGAAACTTCTGAATTGTTTAGAATAGAATCCGAAATTTCATCTTACCATGAACTCCAATACAAATGCTAATAAATAGAAAAGAGAAAGGTTACAAGAGTAAAGCGTTATCCTAACAAACTACTCAACAAAAGGAATATTGGAGTACCAAACCATGTGCTGTGTAACGAGCACTGAGCTGATATGCCAAATGCATTATTCAAGATATGTAAACTATATGATAAACAACCTGCATTATGTATTTTAACAGCCCCCCTAAAGATGCAGAATAGATATTTTCTACTCCCATCATCTTGGATAAATGTGATCTTAGAGTGATGGAGGACAATGCCTTGGTAAACATATCTACAAGCTGTGACTGAGTGTTAACATAGGAGGTGCAAATGTGTCCAGCTTCAATTTGATCCCTGATCAGGTGACAATCTAGCTCGATATGCTTGGTTTTTTCATGGAATACTGGGTTGGAGGCAATGTGCAATGCCGCCGATTGTCGCAATGCAGGAGAACTGGTTTGGAGATGTCAATTTGAAGATCCTTTAGCAGGTATTTTAACCATGTAATCTCACAACGAGTACTAGCCATTGATCGGTAATCTGCCTCAGCAGATGATCGAGACACCACGCTTTGTTTCTTGGACTTCCAGGAGATCAGTGATTCTCCAAGAAAGATGCAGTAACCAGTAACTTATCTTCGGGAATCAGGACATGCCGCCCAGTCAGAATCAAAAAAAGCTTGAAGTTTTAGTATGGAAGAAGATGGAAATAAGAGGCCTTGTCCTGGTGCTATTTTGAGATATCTGATTACCTTGTGGACTGCTACTAGATGCGTGTTAGCAGGGGACTCTATATACTGACTAAGGTTTTGTATAGCATAACATATGTCTGGTCTGGTTAAGGACAGATACATTAGTTTTCCAATCAATTTCCTGTAAACGGTGGGATTAGGTATTGGCTTTCCTGTGTCTCTTCCCAACTTTAGATTCTGGTCCATAGGTAGCTTAACTGGTTTAGCTCCAAGTAGTCCTACATGTGCCAGCATGTCTAGAGTGTATTTGCGTTGAGAAATAACAATTCTCTTATTTGATCTTGCAACTTCAAGGCCAAGAAAATACCTCAGATCGCCTAGTGCCTTAATTTTGAACCTGCTACTGAGGAACTTCTGAATTGTTTCAATCTGATTTAAATTGGACCCTGCTATGACTATATTATCTACATAGACGAGCAGAGCTATGAAGGAATGATTTGTTGCCATTGTGAAGAGGCTGTAATCAGCCTTTGACTGAGTGAACCCAAATTCTATAAGCGCTGCAGAAAAGGTGGAGTACTATTGCCTTGAAGATTGCTTCAGGCCGTATATACTTTTCAATAGTCTACAAACTTGGTTGGGAGTTCCTTTGGTATATCCTGGAGGTTTTTACATATATACTTCTTCACGCAAAACTCCATGAAGGAAGGTATTGCTCACATCAAATTGCTTGAGGTACCAATTCTGAATTGCAGAAACAGCCAATAGACATCTAACCGTAACATGCTTTGCAACAGGTGAAAATGTTTCATTGTAATCCATTCCCTCCCTTTGTGTATATCCTTTGGCCACAAGCCTTGCCTTGTGCCTCTCAATACTCCCATCTGAGTTATGTTTTAGTTTATATACCCACTTGCACCCAACTGCCATTTTTCCTGGTGGAAGATCAGTGAGGTTCCAGGTTTTATTTAATTCAAGGGCTTCTATCTCTGAGTTCATTGCCTTGCACCAATTAGGATCATTCACAGCCTGTTGACATGTGCTGGGTTCAAGGTGTGTGTAGATAGAAGTTGAAAATGCTCTAAATTGAGGTGATAACCTGTGATAAGAGATGGTATCAAAAAGGGGAAATGCCTTACCTGCAGATGCTATAGACCTTGTCTTGGAAGAAGATTGGGATGACTGAGTTGAAGTGGCCTGATGATAGTGAAAATCTTGTAGGTATTGAGGAGCCCTCTTTACCCTTGTGGACCTTCGAGTTGTAGGTGATGTTTGAGGATTATCGTCAGGCACATGGTCGTTTGAAATGTCTTGGTCAGGTGTAAGTGCATCAGGTGAATGGAGTATGGCATCTGATGTGGGTTGATGGGTGTGTTGTGATTGTCAATATCAGGAAGTGGCTTTGTAAAGATAAACTCAGCTTCATCAATAGATTTTTCAGTTTGTTTGTAAGGAAAATAAGTCTCATGGACTGTCACATTTCTAGATATAAAAATATTTTTCGTTTGTAAATCCATTACTTTATATCCTTTAACTCCAAAGGGATAACCTAAGAAAATACATTGACGTCCTCTAGGATCAAATTTCTTTCTCCCTTGTGTCAATGTTGAAGCATAGCAAAGGCATCCAAAGGTTCTAAGGTGAGAATAGGTTGGTGTGCACTAAAAAATGACTTCAAATGGTGACTTACCCTGCAGCAGAGGTGTGGGAATTCTATTTATCAAATATGCTGCTGTAAGGACAAACTCATTCCAATAAAACAGAGGGAGGCCCGACTAATATTTTAAAGCTCTGGCAACATTCATTAAGTGTTGGTGCTTCCTTTCAACCACACCGTTTTGTTGAGGGGTCTCAACACAAGTCCTTTGATGAATGATCCCTTTTGAGTTGTAAAAATCAGTTAATTTGAATTCAAGTTCATTATCACTTCTTAAGATTTTGACAGAGGTCTGAAATTGGTTTTCTATCATTTAAATGAAGGCTTTAATGGAATGATCAACATCAAATTTTTTCTTAAGCATATAAACCCAGGTGGCTCATGAGTAGTCATCTATAATTGTGAGAAAATATTTAGACTTATCATGAGCCGTAGTGGGGCAAGGACCCCAGATATCACAATGAATAATTTCAAACACTTGCTTAGTTTTATGTGATCTGTCAGGAAAATGTTTTTTTTTTTTGTTGCTTTGCCAATGGACAAATGAAACAAGGAGCATTGCTGGTATTCTTATAATGGGAAACAACAGAAATATCAGAGATAAGTTTCATCCTAGAGTCTGGTATATGCCCTAGACGATAATGCCATAAATTTGGCTGAAGATCATAAGTAATAACGGAGGCGACAGTAAAGGGTCGTCTGACACTAAGGGTTGATAAGGTGGTCATGAGTGCTGTAGGTAAGACCTTGTTTAGCATCAGTTGATACAGGCCATGCCATACTTCACCCTTCCCAATCGTCCTCCAAGATAAAAGGTCCTACACAAAACAGGCATGAGACAAGAAGATTAGGCAACAAGGAATCTGCTGAGTTAATTTCCTGATAACAAATTGAAATGAAAATTAGGAACACATAGCACATCTTTGAGAAGTATAGAGTCTGTGATCTGTACTACACCAGTATGTATGGCTGGAATAATCTCACCAGTAAGTAACTTGACTGAGAGAGAAGCTTTTGATTCGATATAGGTAAAAAGGCTAGTGTTGCAGATCATATGATCTGTTGCACCAGTGTCAATAATCCATGGAATGCTACCAAAATTCTGAGAGTGCGTAGGTACAATAGATAGATAGGCAGCTTTACCAGATAAATCAGATTGAGGCTTAGTCTTTGAATGATCAATGGTTTGCACATGGTTAACAGAATGAGTGTTCTGTGAATTCTCTTTAGGTCGAAGCAAGGCAAGGAACTCTTCATATTGTCTCTTGGTTAAAGAAACGGGCCTCTCACTCTCTTCTTCCATTACACTTGATTGATTTGCAAAACCTCCATCCCTTCTTTGAACCCTGTGCAACTTGTGATTAGAAGGATAACCTCGCAGCTTAAAGCATTTATCCATAGTGTGTCCTATCATGTTGCAATGTGTGCAAAAAGGAGGCTCAATGTTTCCTGCCTTGAAGCACTTGTCTAAACTGTGTCCAGGGATCTTGCAATGTGTGCAATATGGTTTCTTTTACCAGTGAAGTTCGATTTCCCATAGCTGGCAGCATTGTTTTCTCCATAAGTTCTCCTGGTTGCTATTGCAATGGCTTCATTGTTCACAGTATTTGAGGTAATCTACCTCTGTCTTTCTTGCTGTTGGATGTATGAAAATACCTTCTTTACTGGTGGAATAGGATCAAGCATCATAACTTGGGCCCTTGTGTTGTCATATACTTCATTTAGCCCCATCAGAAACTTGATTACACAATCACGTTGATGTCTGTCTACCAGTATTTTCAACTGTCCACAGCTACATTCAGGAATTAGATCATAGACCGATAGTTCATCCCAAATGGTTTTCAACTTACCATAATAGATACTTACAGAATCATTTTCCTGCTCCAGATCTGCAAGTACTTTCTTCAGTTCATATATTCTGGATCCATTCTGATGGGCGAATCGATCTTTAAGCTCAGCCCAAATCTCATTTGCCTCATCCATGAAGGCAATACTGGATCTGAGGGAGGGTGAAATTGCATTTTGAAAACACCATCATATCATTACACCTCTCCCATAGATCGAAGGAGGTGCTGGTTGGTTCAGGCTTAGGCAGCGTTCCATTGATGAAGCCAAGCTTCTTTTTAGCTCGGAGTGCTCTTGACCAGGTAGGATAGTTCTCTGTGGTTAACAGATCTGTAACTAGGATAGCTCCTGCATTGTCTGAATTCTCTAACTTGCAATGGTCAGAAAAATCAGAAGTTTGGTGGATAGGAGCTGCGTTTTCACTAGTAGCAGAGTTCATCTCTGCAATGGTAGTCATTGCTCTGATACCATGTAAGAATTTGAAATGAAATTGAGATGATAGAAAGCTGATAACACAGCTAAATGAAGCTGAGGGAAACTTCTGAATTGTTTAGAATAGAATCCGGAAATTCATCTTACCATGAACTCCAATACAAATGCTCATAAATAGAAAAGAGAAAGGGGTAAAAGAGTAAAGCCTTATCCTAACAAAATACTCAACAAAAGGAATATTGGAGTACCAAACCATATGCTGTGTGTAACGAGCACTCAAGCCAACTGGATGATAGGCTACTCTCCTTATGAATTATATACATGGTGAGCTGATATGCCAACTATATTATTCAAGATAAGTAAGCTATATGATAAGCAACCTGCATTATGTATTTTAACAGGATAACTGTTTATTTTGTTACGTAGGAATTTTTCCTCTCTACCCACATTTTCATTTTATCAGATTTTCCCAGTTCTGGTGAAGAGAAGAAAATGGGTAAGTGAGAGAAATAATTTCTACAAACTTTCCTCAAGAACGAGATTTCATTAAGGTTGATCCCGGTATGTTTTATGAAATATTTTTTTCCGCATAAGAGATGAGTATGTGATCTTCATGATAGTTGAAAATTCCTAAATTTTACATTTGGTGTCAGAGCTTGGTTGAAACTATCATGATTTTCCTTTTTAATTTATGTGCAATGTTTTGTGTTCATAATGTTTGGAACTCACTGTTTGATTCCGAAAATTCCTATGATATTAGGCGGATTTAATGAATCTTGATGAAAGCATATAGTGGCCGGATTTACTGGGATTTTACGTTATTGGAATATCATGATTCCGTGTGGATATTTATTAGCATGTGTCTGTTTGTTTTCTTATGAGTTGATTCCAAATTTGTTGGCCGCAAAATGATTTCATTCACTCACAATTCAAAGTGTCGAATTATTAGTACAAGTGTTCCATTAATTGTTTTGAATCTTGACGTTTGCTGGGCATCTATCACCTTTGTTTCATTAGGCTCGCTATTTTGTTTAGATGACTACTTTTGGTGAGCAATTATTGGGCCGCAAGGTTTAATGCATGCAGACTACTTTTTGTTGTTTGATTTCGTATGGGCCACTTACATGTTTTATTATAGTAAACTAGTAATGGTGGCTATTTTATGTGCTCATTTGTATTGAGTTAATAATTGTATTTATGCTTGCATGAGCTGAACTATTATGGGCCGGATTTTGCATGTAATTAAGAAAAGGATACTTACAAAAATACCCTTAAAATTATAGATGTTTTGAAAAATCATATGAAATGTTTTTAGGAAATAAAAAATGCTGCGTAAAATGAAAAAAGTGACGCATTGTCACTTATTTA
>CAIGRB010086469.1:0-40888 GCA_903798255.1 Fraxinus quadrangulata | reverse complement strand
CCTATTTCTTCCAATTACGTCATCTCCATTAAATTGTCACCTAAATCAAAATATGAACGTAATGAGTACATTTTAGTACTAATTGATTATACGATCACATAAAATAAGGAGGAAAAAATATGCATTTTGCATTCCTATCAGAGACATTTTCATATTTGGGGTTGTCCAACAGAGGCTAGGATCTATAATTCACATGAAAAGAAGTTGGATTCTAGAACTATAAACGGGTACTTTATTGGTTACCCAGAGATGTCTAAAGGGTTTAGGTTTTATTGCCCTAACCATAGTATTAGAATTGTGGAAACTGGAAATGTCAGATTCCTTAAGAATGGTGAAATTAGTAGGAGTAATGTATCACATGATGTGGTCATCGAAGAAGTTCGGGTGCCTATCCCAATACTCGTAACTTCAACTAAAATTATTATTTCTCCAGTTGTTGAACAGTATGAAAACATTGAACAACAATCAAGTGATTAGTTACTCTATAATGAGAATGTCACCAATGAACCAATTGCAGAACAATCCCAAGGAATGGTATTAAGGAGATTTCAAAGAGAAAGGAGATCGGCTATTTCAGATGATTATTTGGTATATCTGCAAGAATCTGATTATGATTTAGGGACAAGTATAGATCTGGTTTCGTTTTCACAAGCCATTGAAAGTAGTGATTCTAAAAAGTTGATCAATGCTATAAATAATGAGTTGAAATCAATGGAACAAAATGAAGCTTGGGACATCATTGATTTCTGTTTTAAGACAGTCGGGTGTAAGTAGGTCTTTAAGACCAAGCGCGACTGCAATGGCAACATTGAACAACATAAATTTAGACTTGTTGCTAAAAGTTTCACTCAAAAGGAAGGTGTTGATTACAAAGAGACGTTCTCTCCTGTATCGAAGAAGGACTCTCTTAGGATCATAACGGCTCAGTGGCTTATTTCGATTTGGAGTTACACCAAATGGATGTGAAAACTGCTTTTTTGAATGAGAATTTAGATGAAGATGTTTATATGGATCAACCTGAAAGTTTCTTGATTAAAGGAAAAGAGCATATAGTAAGCAAATTAAAGAAGTCAATTTATGGACTTAAACAGGCTTTCAGACAATGGTATCTTAAGTTTAATGATACCATCTCACATCCTTTGAATTTAAGGAAAATACCGTTGATCGGTGTATATATCTAAAGGTCAGTAGGAGCAAATTCATTTTCTTGATTCTATATGTATGACGATATATTGCTTACCAGCAATGATCTTGGTTTACTTAATGAAACCAAGAGATTACTTACCATGAACTTTGAAATGAAAGATATAGGTGAGGCAATTTACGTGATAGGAATTGAAATATTTCGTGATAGAACACGTGGATTGCTAGAGTTGTCTCAGAAGAGATATATAGATAAAGTTCTTAAAAGATTTCATATGGCTGAATGTGCGACCACTCTTGCTCTTATTTGTAGAGGGGACAAGTTCAGTGAAAAGGATTGTCCACAAAATGCATTAGAAAAGAGTGGAAAATATCTCTTATGCATCTGTTGTTGGAAGTTTGATGTATGCTCAAACCTGTACAAGACCGGACATTAGTTTTGTAGTTGGAATGCTCGGGAGATACCAAAGTAATCCCGAAATGGAGCATTAGAAATCTGCATAGAAGGTTTTGAGATACCTGAAGGGAACAAGACAATATATTCTCACATATCAAAGGTTTGATCAATTGGAGGTGGTTGGCTACTCAAACTCAAATTTTGCTGGTTGTGGTGATAGTCGGAAGTCAACTTTTGGTTACTTGTTTCTATTAGCTGGAGGAACAATATCATGAAAAAGCGTTAAACAGACTATCATAGCAGCATCTACTATGGAAGTTCAATTCATGCTTTATGGTTGCAGAATTTTATCTCGGGACTTGAAATTTTCGATAGCATTGTCAGGCTGCTAAGAATGTATTGTGATAATTCCACAGCAGTCTTTTTCTCCAAGAACGACAAATATTCTAATGGCGCTAATCACATGGAGCTCAAATATTTGGCCGTTAAGNACACCAAACAATCGATGCACCAATAATGCTTCTAGAAATTCGCAATTATTGAGCAAGGCATTCATGCCTTTGGCCTCAAAACTGTAAAATACAAGTGAAAATTTGAGCGACAGGCACAGAGGAGAAATCTGAATCAAGGTGAAAATGGAGGGGTGGAGGAGGGGTGGAAGAGGTGGCAGTAACGTTGACATGGAGACGGTGGTGTCGGTGTTTGGGATGGGGTGGAAACAGAATAGGTCAAGGAGAGACATCTTTTTATCCCTTTTTTTTTGTTTTTTTTTTAATATGTTTTTTTTTTTTTTTTTTTGTTTTTTTTTTTTTTTTTTTTTGTTCTATAACATCTATAGAGATATCACTAATTGTGTTTCTGACATCTTTTCTGCTTACCATCAATTACGTAATTGTGAAGATGGATTATTGATGAGAGGAATCGTCTTTGACAAAGACATTATGGGAACATTACAGTTACTTCCTATTATGGATTATAATTAAGTAATTTGCTAGCATTGTAATGCATGGAAGGGAAGATGTCGCTTTATTGATATTTACCGCCATGACTCATGTTGGTAAATTATTTAATTATTATATTATTGTAATCTTACTAAAGTGCAAATAAGTTAATGTTATGCACATATTACGTCTACCTTATCAATCTAAATAAGTGTCGTTTATATGGGCCAAGTGGGAGAAAGTTAAAATATGTCCCACATGAACAAGGGTAATATCGACGTTATTTGGACTTAATGAAATAAGGTGGTTAATGGCTTTGAAAAAGGAAATGCACGGTTACTGTGAGAAATAATAGGAGAAGTTATTTTCCTATGTGTACTTTTATGGAGAGTAGGATAACTGTTTATTTTTGTACGTAGGAATTGTCCTCTATCTACCCACATTTTCATTTTATCATATTTTCCCATATGTTCTGGTAAAGAGAAGAAAAGGGGTGAAGGGAGAGAAATAATTTTTACAAGCTTTCTTCAAGAAGGAGATTTCATTATGGTTGATCCCGGTATGTTTTATGAAATATTTATTTCCACATAAGAGATGAGTGTGATTTTCATGATAGTTGAAGATTCCTATTTTAGTAAATTAAATTTTACATTAAAATCAAACACACAGCTAATTGTCAGTGTGTTCTCATCTGTACTCACAAAACTGAAAAACCCTGAAACTGTTAAAAGAAAGTCAAATACAAATCTCAATCAAGAAGTAACTGAAAGCCAAAAAAAAAATGCAAAAACTATATATATAAGGTGTCCAGATAGCTTCTATGGTGCCCATGGGTACATTTATTACCATTCTTCTTAAAAAATATTAGTATCTGACCCAATGAATTTATTTTTACTTTTGGGTAGTGTTGTTTAAAGGTTTGTTTCCCTATCATTGTTCAATTAGAATTTATATTAAATAATTTAGACCAGCTATTTAATTGAGAATAGGCATGAATGAATACTGAGTTTGAGTACTAGAATGTCCTTGTCCAAAAACACTATCCCATAAGATGGTACTAAATTACATAGAAGTCCTTAATTTAATTTATTTGAAAAATATAAAGACACGCCCTTTAATTTGAAACATTACTGAAACTCCCTTGTTAAGAATACTAAATATTCAGTGATCGTTTTATACTTTTTCAAGTTAGATTTAACTAATTTTTTTTTTTCAATTTGAATTATTTTTGCCTTTTGCCAAAAAAAAAAAAAAACTTAATAATATTTTCTACAATATTTTTTTTATTAAAATGGTCCGAAATATAATCATGAAAGGAGTAAAATAGATATCTAATCCTTAAGCATTTAAACTAATTTTGTTGCTTTAATTTTCTGAACTCAACAAAGTGTAAATGTAATAATTTTTCAAAAATAAATAGCGTCAAAAAGAAAACTAAAGATAGTGTTACTAAATCAAGTAATAATCATACTGAGAGGCTAATATGATTAATGATTTGAATCTAAAAATTGATAAATTATATGAGGAGAAAATGTACTTGGTGCTGTGAGATAGGGATAAATCTTATTTTCACCATGAGGTAGCAGGCCAAATTGCGAGAAATGAAATATCCGTCTTAGTGGAAAGTGAAGGCGTGTGGAGGGATATATTTGTTGACACTCCACGCATGAAATCCGGCTACATAATCACTTCTTCTCAACCGGACATGGGGCATGTCTTGGAAAAGAAGTTGAGTTGGGTACCAATCCGTTTTGGATTAATAATAGAGCTATATGACAGATCCTTTTAAAAAATTTGATACCAGAGATGCACTGATTGGTATGGTCCCACTTGTCCGGATAGGTTTCATGTGGTTTTTTATCGACGAAATTATGGTTTAGTTTAGTTTTTCTTAATAGGAAATGGGAAGCTAAATTCTATAAATAATAAATAAATGCCAGAAAACCGGTCTATGTAATGTTATCTACAAATCATATTTAAAGTTATGGCAAATGATTATTCTCAATAGGGGGAAAGGAAATTATAATTAAGGTTTTAGTCCAATCTATACCCACATTACACAATGAGAATTCTCCAGATCCTAAAAGGTCTATGCAATCACTTAAGGAAACTAATATCCTCCTTTTGGTGAGGAAAAAAATGGTTAAACTGAAACATCATGGAGGAATTGGTTTCAAAGATTTGGTTCTCATCGCAAGACAAAGCTGGTCAATTATTAAAGCCCCCGACTCTCTTGTGGCAAGAATTCTTTGAGATAAATATTATCTCAGAAGAACTTTCATGCTGCGTGTAGAGGAGATAGCTCATATCTGTGGCAGATTTTCATTTGAGCGGTGAATTGGTCAGAAACGGGTTGCGCTGAATGGGGAAAATATATTTCTTTCATCTCCCCTTGGATCCCTTTTTCGTATCTCACCATTACTCATGAGCTTGGAGATCATCTTGTTAAGATATCAGACTTTACAACTGGTGAGGGATGCTAGAGCAGGGATGATACTGGAGTAGATTTTTACCCTGTTAACAGTGAATTAGTTCTCTCGATGCAATGCAGGGATGCAAAAGACCTTCCAATGTGGCACTTTGATCGTGAAAGTTTATATACAGTAAAATTTGGATATCACCTAGCAATGACAATGAAGAATATACAGTGCCAAGCCTACTTGAATCTGCTTATATTAGATGGTGGATGTTTTTATAGGCAGTTAAATATACCAAGAAAAATAATTTTGTCTGCAAAAAATTTCCCATGAATAGAACTCTCTATATCGATTGAAAACGAGTATAGTAGATACAAGAGCCACAGAAACGCATATTATAATTTACTTTCTATTCATCCAATATATCTTTACCAAGTACCTCTATATTAATATAACTTCTATAATTTATCTCTTACAATCAAGTATATAGAATCTCCTAAAAAAATTGGAAGAATATTTGATAGTCAATCAAATATTTCAAAGTTCTTGCTCAAGTTGGTGCATAGATATGACACATGCCTAACTTGCAGAAAAAAATTGTGAATAATCATTTGGGAAATGTGTGTGTGTTTTTTTTTTCTTTTTTTTTTTTTAGAATCTCTGCCAACTGATCCTCTCATCGAATCTTAGGCAACTCCACAAAGATTTAATCCAACTTTTTATTAATGAATTATCTATCTAATTCGACATGTTTTATTCGATTATGTTGAACCCAATTGTGGGAAATATAAAATGCTGCTTTATTTTCTGAATAATCATAGTCTAGGGTATGAGATTCCTTTTAGTATTCTTCTTGAAGTTGAGGCTTGGAAGAGAAAAAGCATTGAATCTTTATAAAAGAAAATGTTGACCTCAAAAAATGCTGCCATCAGATACCGAAACCACTTGTGTATGCGCATGCTAGATCCAACACGTAAATGTCGATTAACGGTCAAGATTGCTCCAAGTTTGGACGTGGAAGGAGCTCAACGACACGAGACGTTTCCGTTCGGGTTCCGACGGGGTAACAGGATAAGATTATATAATAATCAACAATCGTTAAGAGCAAAATTCGTAGTAGAAAGTATGTTTTGGGGGGCAAATAGTATTGTTCTTTGTATATATAAATTTGCATTAGTCTTCAATTGTTACATGATTGAGGTATTTATAGTATTACAAATGGAATTGTGAATCTCGGATCAAATTACACATGGCCTCATCTCCTCGGCCAAGGCATCGAGTCATATCCATCAAGTTGACCTTCCTAGTTTTTCAAAACATTTAATGTTCTTACATTGAAAGGACATGATATAAATATACTTTTTACAAAGATTACATCAATCATTCGAATAAGATCTTCATATGAGTTCAATCTTTGCACATGGGTCGTCACTAACTGAAGAACCTCCGAATAACGTGGGCCTCGAAATAACACGGGCCTCGTTATAACATTGGCCTCGGTTTTCTGTAGATAGAGGTTCGACGGTTCGACCCACAACGTAATTAATATGGCCATGTGGCAGTATCTAGTAACAAGTCGTAACAATAGTCCCCCAAGTCCATGTATAATTATCTATGCTATGCGTGGCCTTTTAGTAGTTAACGAAATGCCCTCCTTGAATATCACATGAAGACTTTTAAAATTTCTGAATCATCATACTAGTCTCCCAAGTCCGACATAAATATTTATATTGTGCGTGAAATTGATAGTTGATTTAGGATTGAATTAGATACCTTGAAGGTAGCCGAATATGTTTAGGAGTTGAGGCAGAGAGAACTGCTTAACTGCCAAGGCTCACTTAAGTGGAAGCTAAATTTGTTTTAGAGCTGAGGCAGGCAAAATTGTTGAACTACCGAATCTTATTTACTTTGAAGATATATGAATTTATTTTGTAGCTGAGGCAAAGAATTGCTGAACTGTCGAGGTTCACTTGCTTTGAAGATAGCTGAATTTATTTTGGAGCTGAGGCAGAGAGAATTGCTGAACTGTCGAGACTCATTTATTTTGAAGATATCTGAATTTGTTTTTGTTTTGGAGCTGAGGTAGAGAATTTCTGAACTGCCGAGGCTCATTTACTTTCAAGACGTCTGAATTTGTTTTGGAGCTGAGGCAGAGAGAATTACTGAACTGTCGAGGCTCATTTACTTTAAAGATATCTGAATTTGTTTTGTAGCTGAGGCAGAGAATTGCTGAACTGCCAAGGCTTATTTACTTTGAAGATATCTGAATTTGTTTTGGAGCTGAGGTAGAGAATTGCTGAACTGCCGAGGCTCATTTACTTTGAAGATATCTAAATTTGTTTTAGAGTTGAGGTAGAGAGAATTGCTGAACTGGGGAGGCTCACTTGCTTTGAATATATCTGAATTTTTTTTTAAGCAGAGGATATCTGAATTTGTTTTGGAGATGAGACATAGAATTCCTGAACTGTCGAGGCTCATTTGCTTTAATTGACTTCGATGTTAATGCGCATTATTTCACGGTTTCTCATGTTTCCTAGGCAAGGTAGCTGTAGCAAAACAACTTCCAATACACGTATGATCGTTACATTAAACACATAATGATAGCTAATGATAAGCGCCCATTGCTTGTGGAAAACGCTCACGCGATTAAGCTAGCGTGTGTTGTTCACGATACGATTTGAGGCGTTGATGACATAAACCGTTTGCATTCTACGATTTTGATTTACCGTGAGATTGAACGCCTCAGATCGATTGGGCCGTGATCTAATGGCTGGGATTCAATTTCTCTTTGTATAAAAGCCAAAACTTTGTCATTTTAAAACTTTACTTTTACAACACATCTTTTGAATTCTCTCGTGTTCTCCATTTTTAGAAGTTTTTTGGCGTCCTTTTGTTCTCCGGTGAGTCTCTAGATTGTGTTTTTTGTTTAGGTATTCCATTGTGAAAGGATTTCCATTCTTTTATTTTCCATCATTTTTCATCTTTTCCTTCGACTGCCACGTCTACCGAGGCATCTATGGCCATCACCGTAGCTAGGTTTGGGGAAGAATCTATGTCTAGGGGGGTCGGGAGACTGGTATAGTATGACTGAGGAGCCTATAGATTACGAGGCGGATTGGGGGGCTGCCAAAATTTCATCTTCCGTAACTTCTTCAAAATTGGCAGAGCTTAGGGAAAAATATTGCATACCTCATTATGTAAAGTTGCTAGTTCCCGAGGCCCATGAACGAGCTTCCTTTCTGAATCCAGACTGTGTGGCCATTAGTGAATTCCTGCTTAAAACATGAGTGCATCTACCTCTGCACCCCTTCTTTAGGGCGGTGCTGAGGAACTTTATGTTGTCCCCCACCCAAATTTTGCCAAATGGGTAGAGCTAATTAGTTGGAGCCTACTTCATTTGATATACAGCCAATCTCAACTGGGAGTCATCCCTTCTTTCTTCAAGGAAATCAAGTTCACACCTCCTGAGTTCGTCATTAGATATCTCGATGAAGTGTAACCTTCGAGGAGGGGGTAGTCCCACATCTACCAGGTTCACAGCCTCTACACCGTAGGTCATTGAGAAAGGAGTCTCACCAGTTAGAGTTTTACTTGTAGTTCGGATAGCCCACAGTACTTGTGGGAACTCATCCACCCAAGCTCCTTTGGCTGAGTCAAGTTTCTTCTTCAAAGTGTGTTTTATAGCCTTATTCGCAGCCTCAACTTTCCCATTAGCTTGGGGGTGGTGAAGGGTAGAGAAATGCTTCCTAATTCCTAACTCTTCACACAGATCTCGTACCTTTTTTATTGTCAAACTGCCTTCCATTATCTAAGACAATAGAGTGGGGAATCCCAAACGGTATATAATGTTTTTCCACAGAAACTTGGATGTGTTAGCCTCTGTAATATTTGCTAGAGGTTCGGCCTCTACCCACTTTGTGAAGTAATCAATTGCAACAATTGTGAAATTAGTGCTTCATCTGCCCTTGGGTAAAGAGCCAATGAGGTCCACACCCCACTTGCTAAAAGGCCAAGGGTTGGACATTGCTACCAACTCCTGGGAGGGTTGTCTTCGAATATTTGAGAAGTGCTAGCATTTATCACATTTTCGAACAAATTGTGTATCATCATTTTTTAGGTTAGGCCAATAATATCACTACCTTAATACTTTTCTAGCCAAAGCAAGTCCTCCTGACTGGTCGCCACAAACACCTTCGTAAATTTCGCGGAGTACGTAGTTGGCTTCCTCCACTCCCACACACCGAATGAGAGGCAAAAAGAATCCGCGTTTATAGAGAATGTCTTCTAATAGCACAAAATGTGCGGATCTCCTTCTTAGCTTGTAGGCCTCTTCTTTATTGTCTGACAGAATCTAATCTTTGAGATAGGATATGAGAGGTTGTATCCAAGTTGGGGTTCTTTCCACCCACATCACTACCTTGGCCGAGGTGGATGGCCTCGAGAGGTGCTCGATCTGTACAATTGTCAACAACTCAGAATTCTTGCTACTAGCCAACTTGGATAAAGAATCGGCATGGGCATTTTCAATGCGTGGGATCTGAGTCAGTTCAAATTTCTCAAAAGAAAGAAGTAGGCTCATTACCAATTTGAGGTAGGCGGCCATGGCCTTATCCCTGGCTATGAAGTTGCCATTGACTTGCCCCATAATGAGTTGAGAATCATTGTTGATGAGGAGCCTCTTCACTTGCATTTCTTTGGCCAGCCGTAAGCTGGCAATGAGTGCCTCATACTCGGTCACGTTGTTGGTGGCCTTAAACCCGAACCGTACGGCAGAGTTCAACTTATGACCCTGGGGGCTGACAAGTATTATGCTCGCGCCCGAGCCTGCTTCCCTGATCGAGCTGTCTACGAATAAGTTCCAAATAGGAAGCTCGACAGGCTCAATCATTTTGTCTGCTTCGAGGCATTGGTGAATTCTGCCACAAAGTCTGTCAGGGTTTGGCCCTTGATGGAGGTTCTTGCCTTGAAGAGAATTTTAAACTCACTCAACTTCACGGCCCATTTCAATAATCTTCTCGAGGCATCAAGTTTTTGCAATACTTGCCTGAGCAGGAAATTGGTTAATACAAGTATTGTATGGGCTTGGAAATAGGGCCTCAACTTTCTTGATGCGGTGATTAGCGCCAAGGTTAGCTTCTCCATGTATGGGTATCAAGTTTCAGGTGCTAACAGTGCCTTGCTAATATAATAAACCGGTAGTTGGGCTACACCTTCTTCCCTAACGAGCATTGCACTTAAGGCCTCATTGGAGACAGCCAAGTAAAGTTATAGTACTTCTCCCAGCTTGGGCTTCGAGAGGAAAGGGCCTACCCTAGGTGCTTTTTTAGCTTCTAGAAGGCCTCCTCACATTCCTCTGTCCATTGGAACTTCTTTCCTCCTTTCAGAATTTTAAAAAAAAAGGGAGACATCTATCAGTTGCCTTTGAGACAAAACGACTTAGAGTGGCTACCCGATCGGTAAAGCTTTGCACATCCTTCGCTTTTAGGGAGACCTCATCTCAATCAGTTCTTGTATTTTCTCGATGTTAGCCTCTATACTCCTTTGGTTGACCATGTACCCCAGGAACTTACTTGACGCAACCCCAAACGCGCACTTGAGGGGGTTTAACCTTATGTGGTACCTTCGTAAGACACGAAAAGCTCCATCAAGGTGGGTTATATGGTCGCTAGCTTTCAAGCTTTTGACAAGCATGTCATCTACGTAGACCTCCATCGTATTGCCAAGTAAGTCGGCAAACATTTTGTTCACGAGCCTTGGTAGGTGGCTCCGGCATTGTTTAACCCAAATGGCGTTATTCAGTAGTAATAGAGTCCCATGTCTGTGATGAATGAAATGTGTTCCTCATCACCTGGGTACATAGTGATCTGATTGTAGCCAGAATAGGCGTCCATAAAGCTTAGAGACTCGTGTCCAACGGTGGAATCTATCAGCTGATCTATCCGCAGGAGTGGGAAACTGTCTTTAAGACAAGCTTTGTTAAGGTCAGAAAAATCAATGCATACCCCCCACTTCCCGTTATGTTTCTTCACTAAGACCAGGTTGGAGACCTACCTCGACTAAAGGGCCTCCCTAATGAAGTCATTCTTGATTAACTTCTGTACCTCTTCCTTCAAGGCCTCATTTCATTCCGGATTCAAAACTCTCATTTTCTGCCTGTACAGGGCAACTTAGGATCAATTTTCAAATGATGGCAACTGACCCGGAGGTCGATGCCTAGCATATCCTTATGCCTCCAAGCAAAGACATTCATATTTTCACACAAAAATTTCTTGAGTTTTTCCTTTAACTATGGGGCCAGGCATCGGCCTACCTTTAGCAACTTGATGGGTCTAATGGGTCTACCAGAAAGCCTTCCAGCTCCTCCATTGGGGCAGTTTGAGACTCAGTTTCGATAATGCGAGGGTCAATCCCATCGAATGTAAGTGTTTCCTTGGGAACATTCGTGTTGACGCCACTAGTCACCATGTTAATATCCCTAGGCTCGACCTTCCTAACGGAGTTTAGGTAGCATTCCCGAGCCCCTCTTTAGTCACCTCTCACCGTTGCCACCCTTTGTTCAGTTGGGAATTTCATGTATAGGTGGTGAATGGAAGTGACGACCCCAAGATCCTTTAATGCAGGCCTTCCCAATACGCCATGTAGGCGGACCTGCTATCAACTATCAAAAATTCCATGAAGTTTAATGTTGAGAATGGTGGTTCTCCCATCTCCACAGCAAGTGTAATCTTACCCCTCGGGATTATGCTATCTCCAGTGAAATCGCATAGTGGGGTGGTGATGGAAGTCAACTCGTGGTCCAAAATCATTTTATCGAATATAGTTCCAAAAAAGATATTAACAGAGCTGCCATTATCCACCAACATTCGTTTCAGCCCATTTCGGGTCACCACGGTCCTTACAACAAGGGTGTCGCAATGGGGGTAATGAACACCTTCCGAATCTCTATGTTTAAACATGATGGGAAGTGATTGACTTCTTCAGGAACTATTGTCCACTATATAGCTGGTTAATGGAGGGCCATTTGCCTCCCGGACATAATTCCTTTAGGAGTTCCTTATTTCTCCACCAACATAAGTGCCTCCAAAGATTGTGTCAATCTCATGGATGGGAGTGTTGTCTGCACGGGAGTGATAGCCTCTTCATTGTCCGTCTCTTGACCTTTCCTCTTCATGTTTCTTTCACCATCGGGAGAGACATCCCAATGGCGAGGAGTGGCCTCGTCGTGCCCGGGCTTTTGATCACGCCTAGGCGAGGGCCTATTCTTTTATCAAGAATCATCTAGATTAATGCTTCGGGAATTCGATCCCCTTGGATATTGGGTGATATCTCTATAGTCTACAGTGTTGTTGCTGTATGAGTGATGGTATGTGCAATATTCGAGGGGGCTCGATCTGCCTCGAGGTCCTGAGCTTCGCCCTCTACGGGGGTTCCTTCCGTGTAGGCTCGATTGATTGACGATTTGCTGTTGGCACTTCTTCATAGGCTAACGTGGGTATATCATTCAAAGTCATCGTAGCAAGGGCTTGGCCTGAATTGGGAGCAATCTCGTTGCCTTATTGATTCCACTGGTGGTCCATCAAGTGAGAGGTGGGTCCTCTCCCACGCTGCCTTTGTTGAGATTGGAGACCCATACTTGCCCTGTTTCTATGATCAACTAACTCCTCATTGATAATCTCACGCCTCATCATTTCCAGCAGGGCGTCGTAGGTCTTGGGATCCTGATTTTGCACATCTCTCCAAAAAAGGGTATTCATATTCAGACCTCCTCACAGCGTCGATGAGGCCTCAAGGTCGGTGACTTGAACGCAATATGTCATTTCATCTGTCAAGCGAGCCAGGAAACTCTTTAGAGTCTCGCGACGCTGAACAGAAGCCTCTCCTTCCTTACTCACTTGTCCTTGCTCACTGCGAATCTCTTCAAGCAAGTAGTTTTGAATTTTGGCCAACTTCTAATGCTCCCAGGTGGTAGCCTGATGTACCAAATTTCAGCTGCTCCACTAAAGGTCAAGTGGAATGCTCTGCATTTTACAGCTGGGGTGGCGCTTCTCAGGCTCATATGTGTCTTATAACTATTCAGGTGTTTAGCCGGGTCGCCTCTCCAATCATATTTCGATATCTTGGGCATCACATAGTGGCTGGGTACCTGGGCATTCTTCAATTCTTGTGAAAATGGTAGGTTGTCATCATCATCATCTAGGTCACAAGATCTCTGGGGGCCATCTGAATCATAATTTGCATCAGCCTCATACCTTGGTGGTGGTACAGAAGGTCCTGCCTGATTTCACGCCTCTTCATCCATCTTTCGACGTTCATGCCAAGGTGGCACAGTCCGGGGGGCATATTCTTGTCTTTCCTCCGGCTGCCAAGTCTCAGGAGGTGGGGGCTGGGGGCTGTTTCGAGGTACGACATTTCAGGTCGTTGTCCATGTCTCGGTTCTGCTGGACTTAGTTGATCAAACATGCTGATGGACCTCTGAGGCCTGTAATCTAGTTCATATTCCGGATGGAAGTTATCCTCCATATTGAATGGGGCCTCGATGGGTCGGCCAGAAGTATAGTTCGAGGAAACGTCAACTTCCACTTTCCTCTCAACGGGACTAACTCTTCTTGCATGCCTGGAAGGATGAGCACTTTGGCTTTGAACTTCCTCCCTATGCTGGTGTTGTTCCTGAGGAGCAGATGGAGGTGTTGGGTATCTTCCATGACCTTGCATCTGCTTCAATAATTCTTGCATCGCTAAATTCTGGTTGGTGATACTTCTCATATTAGCTGCCATAGTCGCCATTTCTCTAGTAAGTTGGATCGCCATTCTTCTTCCACCTCGTCTATGATGGTGGTGGGATCAATGCTGACCCGCTGGGGCGGCTGTGACGGGAACTTCATCATTACTTGTCCTCACACACCTAGGAGGGGCGTCTCCATCAGAACTCATCTCTTTTCCAGCCTAAATCTCAAATATTTTCCAACTCTAAAGGCTTCCACTTATTCCTTTGTAGGAACAAATCCTTTTTCAAGGGGATGCCCAAACTATTTTTTCAAAAAGCCTTTTCCAAGGGATTGCTCGTGGTTATAGTGTGGATTCCCACAGACGGCACCAATCTATTGACTTTAAAAAATGCTGCCATATGTCAAACTCACTCGTGTATGCGCAATCGATCAACGGTAAAGATCGCTCCAAGTTTGGACGTGGGAGGAACACAACAACACGAGACGTTTCCATTCAGGTTCCGACGGGGTAACGGGATACGATTGTATAATAATAATCAACAATCGTTAAGAGCAAGATTCATAGTAGAAAGTATGTTTTGGGGAGCAAATAGTATTGTTCTTTGTTATTTGCATTAGTCTTCAATTGTTACATGGTGAAGGTATTTATAATGTTACAAATAGAATGATGACCTTTGGATCAAATTACGCATGGCCTCATCTCCTCGGCCAAGGCATTGAGTCATATCCATCAAGTTGACCTTCCTAATTTTTTAAAGCATTTAATGTTCTTACATTGATAGGACATAACATAAATACACTTTTTACAAAGGTCACATCAATCATTCGAATAAGATCTTCATAATGAGTTCAATCTTTGCACGTGGACCGTCACCAATTGAAGAGCCTCTGAATAACGTAGGCCTCGAAATAATATGGGCCTCGCTATAACATGGGCCTCGGAATACATGGGCCTTAGTTTTCCGTAGATGGAGGTTCGACGGTTCGACCCACAACAAAATTAATATGGTCACGTGACAGTCTCTAGTAACAAGTCATAACAATTCATAAATATAATATTAATCTAGCTACATGTAAATTAAANAGTATTGATGTTCAGTCCAGGCGGACGTTGATCGGTAAGCGTCGACAATCAGCGATGATCTTAGGCAACTGTATTTTACGAGATCTCATGTTTTGAAAACGTTGCAATATTGCATCGTTCTCAATTTTTTCAAAAATCTCTTTTTTTATGTAAACCACCAAATTGTCATAATCTCATACAACTAATTTCCATTTCAAATCAAATCAATGAAGTGAAAGTGAAAAGTGCCAACATTCATAAATTCAATTCCCCCAATTCCAATTCCAATATCAATTCCAAATCCAATTTTAATTTCCCCCAATTCCAAATAAATTTCCAAATTTCCAATTTCCCCAATTCCAATTCATAAATCATACATGAAACAACACTAAAAACTATCATAAATCATGATTTCATAACTCATAAATAGAAAATAACACCAAAAAAAAACAAACAAACAAAAAATAGAAAACTCACAGGCACTTCGCAAAGTGAGGAAGTCAGGAAGCTGAGCCCGTTCACATGCAGGACTAGCGGTCGGTGGTGGTGACGATTCACCGGCAGTCGAACTGCAGACTGGAGAAGACGATCAGAATCGTGGACAGGTGGAAATCGAAATCACTAGGCATAAAGAATTGACCTATTTTAGTTTAATTGAATTGGGGAAAATTTGGTTGGGCACTTGGACTAGACCTATATATAATTAAAGATTGGGCCGCCAAATAAATTTTGGTTTAATTGAATTGGGGAAAAATGGGTTGGGCACTTGGGCTAGACCTATATATAATTAAAGATTGGGCGGCCAAATAAATTGCCCAACCCAATTACAAAATTTAAAAAAAAAAAAAAGGCCGCCTATTTTTGGATGGCCCAATTAAAAAATAAAAATAAGGATGGGATGGGCCACAAGTGCAACAACCCAATTCAAAACAAAACCTAAAAAAAACTGAGAGGAACCAGAGGCAGCTCCAGAAAATCAGGTGCACCGGTGCAGTCTCCGTCTTCTTCCCAGAAGCCAGAACTGTTCCGGCTGAGCCCAACATGGGAAACCGTGCCCCCTGGCCGAGTGCTGGGACCGTCGCTACTTGGAGGTGCATTGGTACCCCTTTTATGGGCATTGTACCGAATGCTGAAGGAAACAA
This sequence comes from Fraxinus quadrangulata, assembly GCA_903798255.1. Classification (NCBI taxonomy): domain Eukaryota; kingdom Viridiplantae; phylum Streptophyta; class Magnoliopsida; order Lamiales; family Oleaceae; genus Fraxinus; species Fraxinus quadrangulata. Next base: position 25,059 of record CAIGRB010086469.1, on the reverse strand, counting down.
CTGCATTTTCTGTAGGAAGGAAGTGTGTACAAATGGCATTATCCTCAAACTTAGTAGCTTGAAAATGTTTTGCTTGGAAACCAGCCAAAACCACCTTCATCATAGAGCAAATTCCACTGCAAGAGCTCTGTTATAACCATGGAAAAACATGTGTGCTTGCACTAACCTGCATTGTTAAGATTGATACCACTTATTGTGAAATCAACCACCAGATTGAAATGCTTAAGTTATATGGCACAATATGAAATATTTGATCAAGAACAAAAGAATAAAGAATACAAGAATATGGCAAAGGAATTAACAGTTTTATTGACCAAGAATAATGGAGAAAGAGAGAAAAATTATAATGATCCTAAATGCTAGTAGTCACATATCTCACACATTATAAATTATAAAAGAATGCCTAGTATTTATAGGCAACTATGTAGGGACGTCCAAAACTTTAATAGATGAGTTGTAGTTGAAGTGGAATGTCAAAAACATGTTAAATCGTGAAACATGGTTAGACCGAATAATACTGTCGCTCGAGCGACGGGGTAGCGACAGAGGGGCGACAACTATTGGATTGTATTTCTTCCGGATTTGCTCGAGCGTCCCAGCTAGCGAAAAGGTTTCGCCAAGTTTTCTTCCCGATCCATAATTCAACATCTTCAAATCCAATACAAATTCCAACTCCCTATGGACTTCTAAAGTAGAACTTCAACTTGACATAGGACTCCAATAGCATTCCAAACTTGAATTCTTCATGACGTGTACTTCAATTAGAATTCCACAAAACACTTCGATGAAAAGAATTTGGATGTACTTCAATTAGAATTCTACAAACACTTCGACGAAAAGAATTCGGGTCACAGCCAAATTTCAACAATCTCCACCTTGACACGAATTCTACTAAAGAATGAACTAATTTCTTCAACAATAAAAAAAAATTAATTTCTCCAATAAAAAAAAAAGTCCACATCTTCCAATAAATCCAAGCACTACTCTGCAGAAGTATCTCAAATTCCCAAAAAAATCATAATGATTTTGAAAATTAATCAAAATGGGTTGTAATACACCCCAAAACAGAATCAATACCAAATGCTTTTACAAAAGGCTCATTGCTAGATTGTACACCTTCTATTCCACTTAAAGCAAGCTCAACAAAATCAACATCCACATACATTTTTCCACTTGGTCCGTCCTTAACAACTGAATACAATGGGATAGGTGATGATGGCAAAACGGTATTATCCATATCTTCAAAAGTCCACTTAGTTGTATTATTCAAATCTGACCATTCATGAGATCATAAAGGTATTGTACCAAACTGAATTTCCATCACGATACTGAACCTATGCGACTGACTCATCAAAATTCTGCACGTCCCTACAAGATGTATAATTGAGACATTTTACGTCCCTCTAATACAACCTGGGCACCCTTACAAACCTTCAAAGCTCCACCTCCACCGAAGAACTCATAACCTTTTGAATCAATGATAAACAAAGAGATGAGATTCTTCTCTAAATTCTGAACATGTTGAACCTGGCCAAGTGTTCTAATTGTTCCATCAAAAAATTTTAATCTGACTGTACCAATTCCAGCAACCCAACAAGATGAGTTGCTTGGAAACAGTTTTATATGTAGTAAACAAATCCTTACTATGACACATAGAAAACACACATACTGAATCAGGAATCCAATCCTTCTATGGTTTAGATTCGACGTCAGAAATAACCAAGAGATCTCCATCATTGTTCTCTGCGAGGTTTGATTCGCCTGAAGTATCTGAATTTCTACTTGCAGCCATCCTTTCTTTATTCTGCAATTTGTAGCAATCTTTCTTCAAGTGCCCTTTCTTCTTGCGGTAGTTACAAATTTGATTACTAAACTTAGACTTTGACCTACCTCTTCCAGAATCACCATGAGCAACTAAACCTTCTCCATCTCTGGCCTCAGAAACTAGATGCTTCATTTTCTCATTTAAATACAAAGCATGATACATTTCCTCTATGGTAAGAATATCACGACTATACAAGATCGTGTCTCTAAATGAAAAAACGAAGCGGGTAACGAACACAATAGGATCACGGCCAAATCTTCTTCATCATATTCTACTTCCAAAGTTTTCAAATCAGCGACGATCTCTTTAAATACAGCTAGATGATCTTCTAATGATCCTCCTTCTGCCAGTCAATGAGAGTATAAACGATGCTTGAGGTTCAACTTGCTTGTCATACTTTTTATCATGCACAATTGTTCTAACCTCAACCATAAAGCAGCTGTAGAATTCTCTTTCAAAACGTCCTGAATAATAGTATTTGATAGATGAAGATGAATGTGAGAAATTATCTTCTTATCCTTCCGTAATTTTTTCGTCAGCGATCAAAGTTGCTGACATCTTATCAATTCCCAGCAACGCATCATCCAAATCTAGTTGTGCGAGTACTACACATATCTTAACCTACCATAGCAAAAATCTAGTGCTCCGATCCAAAAGCGGAATGTTATACTTCATGGAAGCCATCACGAACAAAAAACTTCGAACAAATCAAACATTGTGATGTGCGAAACTGCTGAACCTAAGCTCTAATACTACTTGTTAGGATTGATACCACTTGTTGTGAAATCAACCACCAGATTGAGATGCTTAAGTTATATGGTACAATATGAAATATTTGATCAAGAACAAAAGAATAAAGAAGACAAGAATATGGCAGAGAAATTAAGAGTTTTATTGACCAGGAATAATAGAGAAAGTGAGAAAAATTACAATGATCCTAAATGCTAGTAATCATATATCTCACACATTACAAATTATAAAGAAGAGTCTAATATTTATAGGCAACTATGTAGAGGACGTCCAAAACTTTAATAAATGAGTTGTAGTTGAAGTAAAATATCAAAAACGTGTTAAAACGCGAAACGGGCTTGTGCCAAATAATATTGTCGCTTGAGCGATAGTCGAACGACAGCCCCAGGTGGGCGACAAGTCTCGGGTTGTATTTCTATCGGCCTTGCTCAAGCGTGCAGCTAGCGGTAGGCTAGCAAAAAAGCTGCGACTTTTCTTCCCGGTCCATAATTCAACCTCTTCAAATCCAAAACAAGTTCCAACTCTCAATGGGCTTTCAAAATAGAACTTCAACTTGACATAGGACTCCAATAGCATTTCAAACTTGAATTGTTCATGACGTGTACTTCAATTAGAATTCTACAAACACTTCGACGAAAAGAATTCGGGTCATACCCAAATTCTAACCTGCATTAATAACAGAACTGATCAGGCTTCAAAACATTCTCACAAAAAAAATTCTAGTTAAATTCTTTTTATTTTTTAATTTTGGTTCCTGACTTCTTCACAAACATATTTGAAGTCCTTCATAGTCAGATGTCCAAGAGCAAGACTCCCTTTATTGGCGGGGAAAGTTCCTTTTTGTTCACTATCCATTCTCCACTTTCGAATTCAAAGAAATTGGAGTCAAGTTTAGTTAGACTAAGCCCCTATTTGAAACCCATTTTTTCCTTATTCTATGTCTCATTCTATTTCTCTTTCTTTACTTCAACCACACATTCTATCAATAAAATAATATTAAACATAAATCCAATAATTCTTCTTACTTTTGAACAACACAATCTTCCATCAATCACTATTTCAAAAAAAATTTCACCCAAAATGGGTGTCAAACAGGTCCTAATTCACGAGTTTTGTGTTCCCTTTGACACATTTTCATGTCAGAATTAGGTGGGCTTCTAAATTCTCTCACTGGATTGAGTTTGCCATCAAAGAAACTCGAAGAAACTCGTATCGAAACTAAAACATAATTAAAATGATCTTCTTCATGTTTAATCCCAATCAAATTAGGTGTTAGAGTATGGTAACAGAAATTCTGTTTGGCCCAGACATAATTAAAATGATCTTCTTCATGTTTAATCCCAATCAAATTAGGTGTTAAGAGTATGGTAACGGAAATTTTGTTTGGCCCAGGCCGAAAAGCTTGTTGTGAAGAAAAATTTGAAGGTTGCAAACAGATATTTAGACAAAAATTAGAGAACACTAATGTTGTAAAGAAAATTTTGAAGGTTGCATTAGGTGTTTAGAATTAAAAGCATAATAAATTGAAAGAGATGTGCTACATTGGAATTAGATATGCAAAAAATGAAGTGTGCACTTGAATTTTCGAAGGTTAAGCTCAATTTTTCAAAACTTCTAAAGCTGACGATCCAAGATGAGGTTTTGATATTAAAGGAGAGGAACAGAGAGCTTTAAAGATAATTGCAAATGGTAAAAAAATAGTATTGGTGGAGAGGTAAAGAGAAGTTCGCGATTTAGGATGAGGTTAAGATATTAAATGAGAGGATAAAAAGGTTTTAAAAAAATAATTGCCAATGGTGGAAAGGTTGTTGGTGAAAAGGCAAAGGGAACGAATGAAGAAGTTGATTTGACGAAGATGGATAGAAATAAAATGTCACTCAATTGTTGATCGTGCCACCAAGCTCTTGCAACTCCTACATTTATACCGTGACAAAAATATGAATATCTCTAAAGTGCAATCATAAATTCCTTATTTGAAAGCATGTTGTGGAGAACAATAGCAAATAGTGTTGGCAAAACGAAACCAGTTTGAGGTAAAATGACGCTGGATCTTGTTCACAAGTATGTCATCTCATATGGACAATAAAATAAATGATGACATCATCATAAAAAGTAACTTCTACTTTCCCAAAAATGCGAGTATGATGATAATACTATCTTGCATTTCGTACCTGAACTACATATATTAGTACTATTTACGATGTAAAAAAAACCATAAATAGAGTGAACGATACATTCATTCTATGCTTTTCATTCTGTATTTCCTTCTATTGCGCCATTTATAGTTTTGATCATGTTGTGGGCTGTCTCTCTATTCTGTGGTATTTGACCTCTTATTGTCATTGGGCTTTGCTGTGTAATTGGATCATCGGGTTGTTTGTTTAAATGAATTGATCTTGGCCTTACATCTGGCATGCTCAGGACCGTTGGATGGAATGCTTTAAGGGTGGTTTTATAACCCTTTCTCGACTTCGATTTAGTGTATTCTATATTTTAGGATTTTCTTCTTCGTCTTCTCTCAAGTGTTTTTCTCTCTTCATCTTCTTGGAATCTTCTAGTTTTGATCTCTGTAAATATCTTAGTGATATTGTGAGAGTGTATTTTGATATACATTTTAGAGGTTGTGAGGAGAAAGGTTTTGTACTAGAGAGGCGAGAGGAAATTTTAGCGAAGAAATTGATTTCTTCATACATGTTGTACTGTTCTTTGTGATTCTTAGTGGATTCGAGCATAATCTACTTTGTAGATATTCAACGAATAAGTATGTTGTCAAGCTGAACATATGTGCCCTAGGGGGGGGGAATCTGTATGTTTTTACTTTTTGCAATTTTTATTTCTCTGTTTTTATTTTGGTATGAAAATCTCAATTGTGAGACCAACAAGTGGCATCAGAGCACTCTTTTAAAGAGAATTAGGGTTTTAGTTGAAACAATTTGCAGATCTGAATGTTTTTCAAGACCTTTAGATCTTTTTGAAAAATTTGTGTTTTTTGAAGGTTTGTGTTGTAATTTTCTCTCGATCCAATTCATGATTGGATCTCTTTTCAAACTTCTTGATTCTTAGTGTTTGAATATCAAGATCTTTGGATTCGATGGTATTTCTTGTGAAAAATGAACTTGTTTGGAACTGATCTTTAAAAATCTTGCTTTTTCACTGAGCTCTTGGTGCTCTAGTTTTAACTTGTTACTGAGTTGTGGTTCTTTTGAGAACTCGTTCTGAGTGACAATGATTTATTTTGGCTCACTACGATTCCTTATGGTTTCTCTTGACTCACTCCTGGTTACGCTGAGTTGTTGTAACTCGTTGGTACTTTGTGCACTATTCTGGATAATTAAATCGGTTCTGGTACTTTCCTACATTACTTCTCTTTCTGAAACATTGACGTTTCAACTCTGGTATAATTCTCTGCACCCTTCTCATTTCTCAATCAAATTATTAAATTGCTTTGTCTATTTTTCTTTTTGATTATTAAGGTAATTAATCCTCATCTACTTTCCTTTGTCCAAAATCTCATTAGAGGATCTGGGAATCTGAGGGAGTAGGGGATTAAAGGGTTATCACTCCTTAAACCTGTCAAATTGACAATCTATCTTGATAATTTTGTACTTATTGATCTGATACTTATCCCGTTAATATTTTTCATTACATTGTCTATACTTGTTGTACTTTGTGTGTTATATAAACTTGAATCTGTGAGTGTGTTTGTAATCATGATCACTGCACACAAATTTTAAGTAGAAATTTGGAGAGGGACTGGACACGTTAGTTTGTGGCGTCAAAAAATGAGGGCTATGTTGTTACAACAGAGGTGTGCTGCTGCTATTGATGGGACTTGGGGTACTGAATTTAGTGCCTATAAGATACAGGAGTTAGATGAGATTACTTGGAGTTTTATATTTCTTCATCTGTAATTAGAAAGGTTAGAGAAACTACTAATACATAAGGTCTTTGGACCAAGCTAAAATATCTCTATCTAATTAAAACCATGCCCAACAAATACTATCTCCTGAGACAATTCTATAATTTTAGATTTAATCCATCCTCTAGCTTGAAAGAAAACATTAACAAATTCACAAGACTGGTTCAAGAATTAACTGACTGTGATGAAAAACTATCTGAAAATCAACAAGTTGTTGCTCTGTTGAATGCTCTGGGTGATAAATACAGAGAATTGAGAAATGCTTTAGAGTATGGGAGAACTAATCTTACTGTTGATATTGTTCTATCATGTTTAAGACAGAGAACTAGAATTAAAAACTCAAGTTAAGGATTGTAAGTTTGGAGAAGGTCTCAATGTTAGGGAGAAGGTTAATCAGATAAGAAGGTGAATCAATGCAATTTTAATTCTCATAAGAAAGGAAAATCACAATTTCCTAAGTTTAGGAATCAGAATAAGAACTAACCAAAACCTAAGATGCACGTTAGAAAATGTTATTATTGTGGCAAAACTGGACATCTTATAAAAGATTGTTTCAAGAAAATATCTGATATGAAAGGAAAATTTAATACATGTGGGTTTATAAAATTAAAGAGGGTGAACATAATACCTTGGGTAAAAGATACAAGATCGGACTTGTAGCAAAAGGTTTTACACAAAGAGAGGGTATTGATTATAATGAAATTTTCTTACATGTTGCACACATCTATAAGAATTCTACTTGCCTTAACAGCTCATTTCAACTAGGAATTAGACCAACTTGATGTTAAGATTGCTTTATTAAATGGTGATCTTGAAGAAACCATTTACATGTATCACCCAAAAGGTTTTGAACTTAATTCAAAATCTGAACATGTTTGTTTGCTAAAGAAATCCCTCTATGGCCTAAAATAGGCTCCAATGCAATGGTATAAGAAATTCTACTCCTATATTCAGAATCTGGGGTTTCTTAAGAGTAACTTTGATTCTTGTTTCTTCTTCAAAGGGTCAGGAGGACCTGAATCTGTTTACCTATTATTATATGTTGATGATATGCTTCTTGTTTGCCAGAATAGATCTGAAATTGATTCTGTTAAAGAAAAACTTAAAGCTGAATTTGAAATGAAAGATTTAGGAAAAGCAAAAAGAATTTTAGACATGGAAATCAGAATAGATAAAAAAAACTGTGTTTTGTATGTGAATCAAAGCTCTTATGTAAATAAAGTACTTAAAAAATTTGCCATAACTGGATGATAGAATGAGTAAAACACCTTATGCTAATGATGTGGACTCTATTATGTACCTTATGATTTGTACCAGATCTAACTTAGCTCATGGTATAAGTATTCTTAATAGATTTATGGTCAATCCCGGTGAAACACATTGGTTAGCTATTAAATGGATGACAAAATATCTAAAGGGTTCAACTGAATTGGGTTTAAAATTTCAAAGATGTAATGAAAGTGTTATCCTATGTTTGCAAGTGATTTAGATAAAAGAAGATCTGCATCTTATGTTTAAAATTACGTTATGAATCCTTGAAAGGATATCAAGAATAAATTAGCAAAGTGGAGATTATTGTGACCTGCCTCTCTATTCTGTAGTATTGGGTCTCTTATTGTCATCGAGCTTCGCTGTGTAATTGGGCCACCGGGTTGTTTGTGTAAATGAATTGATATTGGCCTTAAATCTGGCATACTCGGGACCGTTGGATGGAATGTTTTAAAGGTGATTTTATAACCCTTTCTCGACTCTTCGATTTACTGTATTCTATATTCTAGGGTTTTCTTCTTCGTCTTCTCTCGAGTATTTTTCTCTCTTCATCTTTTTGGGATCTTCTAGTTTTGATCTTTATAAAAATCTTAATGATATTATGAGTGTGTATTTTGGTGTACATTTTAGAGATTGTGAGGAGAAAGGTTTTACACTAGAGAGGCGAGAGGAAACTTTAGTGAATACATTTTGTACCGTTCTTTGTGATTCTTAATGGATTCGAGCATAATCCATTTTGTAGACGCTCAACGGGCGAGTAGGCTGTCAAACTAAACATTTGGGCCCTAAGGGACGAAAAATCCATGTATTTTTACTTTTTGCAATTTTTGTTTCTCTGTTTTTATTTTGGTATGAAAATCTCGATTCTGAGACCAACAAATCAAAGCTATATTTTTAACTACCTACGTTTTACAAAGACATCATAAATCAAACTAAACATATATTGCTTTACCATATTCACGAATGCATTCCTCTTACTAACTACATTTGCAATTTAATAGAGTTTTAAGTTACTTATTTATGCAACATAATTTAAGCCTCGCATTTCGGTCTTTACACAAGATAATAGAATCAAAGAACTAATTTCGCCAACATATCTTGCAATGCACGAACAGTCACTAGTGATACTAAAATTCTTTATTTATCATAGAAGAATTTGAACTCAAAATGTAATTCATCTGAAAAAAGTTGTCATTGCCATCATTTCCATTGCCATCGCCATTGCCATCAAAGAATCAACGAAATTGTATTACTTCCATTTTCATTGTCATTGCCATTATTTCCATCACCATCAAAATCAAGATGGTCAAAATGTAATTCATGTGCAAAAAGTTGTAAAATTCAATGTTATACCATATATACTTCAATAAAAAAATAATAATAAAAACAAATAGCGCCAATCCGATAATTACCATTATTTTGATCACTGCTCCTCTAACACACAATTGCCATAAATGCCAAATCATTCAAAGTCAGTAGGTTCATAATTTTGACTCTCCAAGTAATTCCTGAATACAGTTTGTTATCCAATTTATAAATAATCAAATATAATTATAATAAAAGAAAAAAAATCAAATAAATCATAAACGGATGAAAAGTTTTACTTAAATAACATTATCGTTGTTGTAATCTTAAATTGTAGTGAACATAAACAAGATCATCAAGCCTTTGGTACTCGAGTCTATTTCTCTTTTTAGAATAGATATATTCAAACATACTTCAACTCCTCTCGTAGACGAGCTTGAAGAACTATATGTTTGACTTAATATTCGAGTTGCAATTGTGTGTAGGTTTGGTGCACAACTACCCTAACACATCCACCATTCATCTGTACAAAAAGAAAAATAAAATAAAATAAATGTATGCTATATAAACTAATGTGTGTGTGTGTGTGTGTGTGATACAACATTTCAAACTTCATCTAGTTCGCCAATATCATGAAACATTGGATTAATGCAGTGGGCTGCACATGAAGACCAAAAAAATGTTTGAAACTTTCATTATGTTAACCTACCAGTAGCAACCTAATTTGCAGCATTATCCCTCGCCATATGAACAACAAAATTCTGAACCTACAAATAATACATCTCAATAACTTGTATAATATATGAGCAGTTTATGATTCATTTGAAGCATCTAAAGATTTTAAGAATATAGTTCCTTTCAGAGAATAAACTAAAAAATTAATGAGTTCTTTTACATTGGTCTATCCAACCATCTACCATACCTGTACAACTAGTCGCCTTCCATGTTTGAACGATTGCTATCAACATAATTCTCTACCTCCTAGATAGTCTTAACCAACAAATAACCACGAAGACTGAAATTTCGGCCCTTTATAGCCAAGGTCCATGCTAGCTATATCATATATACTTTGCTAATAATATACAGAATTTACAGCATTGAAAGGAATTCAATAACAATCATCTATTTTGATATAGTAAGGTCACATTTTTATAGCTTTTTACTCTGAAGAACACTTTTAATAATAGGTTGGTTACCAGGGCTTGTTGGCATGAAGTAAGAACCAATTCTTTTTTGTTCTTTTAAATCTTTACCTCCCATTCATTTTCTTTCAAGTTTAAACTTTTCCCATAACTATACCCTTTCTTTTGGATGTAGGAGGGATGATATTTTGAACATAATAGTCATGCAAATCTCTATACATTTGCTCTTCTTGTTCCCGGTAATAAAAACTATGTAGGTCACACTCTTGAAGAGCTTGAGTTTTATGCTTCTTTACAGCAAAAATATCTAAATTTCTTTCATTTTGAATCTAACATGAGGAGGTACTTTACAACACGAATCCACATCACCTTTTAACCTAGCTAAGTGTGTGACTTGATTGATACCACCCCCAGCAAAAGTCTTTCCAAAATACAAGCAAATCTTTTTATTTCCATTAGTACCTGCTTCAAAAATCTCTACAATGACCCCATGCTATATCAGTTTTTCCTATGGCATGACTCTTTGGTGGAGAACTATGTGGTGACTATGCAAAGAAAATAAGACCATGTTAAATAAGCTAATGTTTTCTAAAATAAGCTTGAATTTAAAAAACCAGAATGGGCATAAGAGGAAGCACTGAAGGTGTTTTCTAGAATGATTCAAGTTGGCAAATAAGCTAATGTATACAACTATGGTCTGCTGTTAGTGCATTTGCTAATTCAAAAAATAAAAAACAAGGTAAACAAATTCATTATTCACATTGTATCAAAATGTGGACAATGCTAGGATGGTGTTCTATGAAATGGCTTTGAAAAATCGGCGTTCCTGGAATGCTACGATCGCAGGCTACTCTAAACATGGATATGGCAGTAAAGCAGAAAATAAAATGTCCAAAAACTCAAGAATGGTTGCACGAGTTTACATGCTCTAACTAATATTGCCATCACTGTCAAAGCTAAGAAGAAAATGTTAAGGCGAATAATCGAGTAATGAGACAGGTAAGTACAGGTTGGAGGTGTAATAAACATAATACGCATTTAATCCAAAGATTTTAAACTAAAGCTTCAATTAGATTGTGTAATCACATATCCTATTAACTTTCACGCTAATAATAGTTAACAAAGAGAGAATTTTAAACAAGTATCCTCGCTGCAGTAGAGAATTGGCTGAGGCCAGCACCGCTGCACGTCACAGAAAGACCACCCCTAGTGCTGTAAATACTTGGCATCCCTTTACATGGATAAATATGAAAATCTAATGTAAATCGAGCAGGCATTCTTTCTTTGCTTACAATCAAGACAATAACTGCTTACAATCAAGACAATAACTAGTAAACACATGTTGCACGTTAGTGCTCGCTTAGCATGTTAGTTTAAGCTAAAGTAGAAAAAGTTAGTTTTAATTACTTTAAGTAACTTATAATTACCAAACAGATACATTATCCATTACATATTTGGGAAGTGATTACCAGCTAGCTAACTTATTTTCAATTTTAACCAACAAAACCTTATTTACTTACAAGTAAACTTCTTAGCAAAACATGATCTCATGATTGCAGCCAAAATAATGATGCAAAATCAAAACAGATAATGTTTGATAACTCACAAGTCAAGCAAACCCAGTTTATGATTAAAAAGTTAAAGCACAATTACATAATAATCAGCAGATAAACTACTCAAACAAACCCAAAAACACGTGAAATTCCTAGGACCGATAAACTTTCAAGCTGATAATGGAGAAAATCTGAAAGTAAAAAAAAAATTAATATTCAAACTTACACATTTTTCTTCCATCTATTACCAACTTGAAATTGGGGATTTGGATAGGAATAACTAGAGGGAGAGTGGGAGACGGCCCAAGGGCTTTTTCAATATCTCACAGTATAGTGACTATCGTGATTGCGAGGGAGGTGAAACTTGTGGTTTTCATTAGATAAACCCGGCCAGTTCATAAGAAATCGGGTTAGCGAGTTTCTTAAAAACCGGCGGTTCACAAATTTTTTTAACCGGTTATATGTCGGGTCCAGTCAAATTTTTATAATACTGAGTAGAAGCACTTTAAAAAAAAAAAAAAAAATTAGCTAAACAAGTTCAACAATAAATTTTCAATTCAAATTTTCATTTTAATTTCTCAAAAATCACGTAAAAGTGCCTATTAGGCAGAGGTTAGGTCTCAAATGAACTAGGGTACTTTTTCACAATTTTGGGAGGGTTCTAAGGGGCAATTTTCTAATATTTTGTAATGCAGAGTATACTTCATTTCTTCCCCTAATGTAAGGTAGTATTCAAGTTTCGCCGCCTTCTCCCCTCACTTTAACCAAGGGGGAAAGTATGGGATGAGCCGCTAAGCCTCGATCTGCCTAATTTGTAAATAGGTAGTCCCAAGTTCATTTCAATTACATCAATCAATTCAAATAGTTGATTTTCAATACAAATAGTTGATCTCATGGATATTAATAAACAAGAGTTTAATAATAATTTAAGAGAGTGATCGAGCTACTCTTTGCATTTGGAAAAATCGTCGAATTTAGCCTTGGCAAGGACCGTGCCGGACCACCCGGCCACAATTTTCATAGGTGCTAGTCTGGCTTGCAAAATAATGTGAGTTGTGTCTATGCAACGTGTGGGATGGTTAGACCAGTTTGATCATTATATCCTCCTCTATTCATTTAAAAAATACAAAATTGTACGAAAACTCTATTCAATTACATAAAAATCAAATTATTGACAAAAGAAGACAGAATTTATGTACAAAATTCTTATTTATACTTTGATTACTTCAAATAAAATACGTTTCTTGCTCTAAATTAAAATAAATCAAAGATGGGGAAATATAGCCCTATAAAACTTGGGCATATCCCCTACTATTATAATCAAAACGAGTACTCAATGACAGAAATTCCGGAGGAATCTGGCCATGGTAGTTGAATTACAACCATATAATCCTCGTACTTGAACACGACATCGTTGCCATTGATTCTGCAGGATACCGGTCTGTCCGAAGCAAACACCCTCATCTCTCCAGTTCCTTTCACTCCAATTTCAACTGAATTATGATCGTAGTCGAACGTAACTGATTGAAGTGCACCACCGGTATTAAGCATGTTTACTAAACCAATTGGAGCAAATTGCACAGATTTGTTGGCTAAAACCGTGACAGGAGAAACTGTCAAGAGCTCGAAATTAAAGGGCTCGAGGGACAACTCAATGTTAGTCGATGGCTTTGACAGTACGAGCTTCTTTTCGTGGAAAAAGTATACTGCAAACACTTCAACTCCTTCAATGGAGGTTGGTTTTTTTCCGTGTTTCCACTCTATGTCACTGGGGCTGGCCTTGGAAGAAACTGTATGTGAGTATTGAGAGGCGCATTTGTTGCGTCGTTCTTCCCTAGACCATCCTCCGCCTTGGCAGTTAAATGCTCCGAGAACTCCTGTGTACTGGTGGAAACAGGAAAATCATATATGAGATCGAGATTCGTGTTATAAATGTTAACTCGATCAAGATTGACAAAGACATCATTGTTTAATTATAAATTCTACCTTATTGAGGTTCCATATTTTGAGCATGGTCTTCCCATCATGGAGGGGGTCTTCAAAGAGGCAATCACGCGTAGGGAGGGCATAGTAATCGCAGCGCAAGATCGAGCCATCGGGCAACACTAATCGCTTAAGAAGGTCAAAATTGTGCTTGCCAACTGAATCGCTAACATAGATAGGTCCACCGGAAATAGCCCTTGAGGCGGCATGAAACTCCGCGCAAGGATGGGTCGATTGGAACATGTCCCAATCAGGTTGAATGAAATTGCCCATCCACAAGCTATTATAGGCACAATGAACCATGTGACAACCCTGAAGCCAAAAGGTGCCATTTGGATCACCAGAAGGATCTGTGCACCAAAAGTCATCTCCTATTGACAAGAAGAAGAATCAATTTAGTGAAACCATATCTATGGAATGAGTAAAAATCGTGGAAATTGATGAATGTAAATTGACTCGACCATAGTGGTGAAAGATAATCAGATTAAAATCAATACGTACCGACACGACCAAGCGCTATGGCCTCGGTTCCAAGGTACATAAAGTCATTGCAGTGTTCCATACTAGCAATCACTCCATTCCCTTTGAAATGGTTCCTAACAGAAGATGTCAAGGCTTTGAAGTAAGCCTTTGCAAGCTCCACTCTTCCGCCATACTCTTCACACAACATTTCCAACAGCTGCACACATTTAAAGTCGGACTCGATGAAATCGTAATTTCTTATTGATAAAAATATCAAATGTGAATCAATATTATTTATTCATCGTAATTTCTTATTGATAAAAATATCAAATGTGAATCAATATTATTTATGTTGTCAAGATATAAACAAGTGGTATTTTATCTTGTGAAAGAAGTTTTAAATGAATAATAATAATTTTTTAAACATGGAAAATCTGGCAAAGTAATAGATAGTCACAAGTTATTGGAAGAAAGAAAAAAATTTAATAACTTGCCGACCAAATAAAAGTCAATGTGTATAGTGACACCATACATAAATTTATTAAGAAAGAACTTACGTGAATGACATCGACTTTGACTCCATCGATTCCAACAGATTCAAGATGCGAGTGTAGACCTTCGTACATACGATCGACAATTTCTGGTGGGACGAGTCCAACTCCATTATTCACAATCTTATCGACTGCCAAATCCTCCATGGTCTTCTGCAATCCAGGAGTCAATTTTGGTTTAACAACCTTCGACTCGGGTAGACCTGAAGCATCGGGTCTAATCCCGCCCCAGTACCCACAAAGTGCATGCCACACGTACACATAGTCCACGCTTTTGAAGGTGTCCTTGAGGTCCCTAATAAAGGCGCCCATGCCCTTATTTGGGGCACCACCGGAATTATTTGATTTATTGGGGGGACTTTCATAGTCTCTGAATTTGTAATTTTCTTGGAATTTTATTAGCCTGCATGGCATTTGCTCACCTGCGGGGTAAAACCACCATTAGTCTCTCAACATACGACGAAAAATACGATTTGAAATGAAGTATTTATTAGCCCCTATTTGATATAAATTAAAATTTTATTTTTTATTAAAGTCAAAATTAATAATTAATTTTAACCATATATTTCATAGAAACCTCAACTTCTCAACCACACATTTAATTAATCTTTTATCGAAATTTATTAAAAATCTGATTTTAATTTCCACAAATATGCTTAGTATAATGTTTTTATCGTTCAACTAGATAAAAAAAAAGGGGCCATCTTAGACCCCCTATTTTTCTTCAAAAAATGCTTTTCAATGTAACAAAAACAATGAAAGTTTATAGACTAATTTTGAAAAAGAAAACTATTTGGTAATTTGGAGATGGAGCTAGCCAAAGTGGTTAAATTGAAATAAAAATTAAAACTTGGTGACTAGTTTGGAAGAATAAAATTGTTCTGTGACCAAATGAAACTCTTAAAAGTATTTTTAACCCACTCACCTGCTGATGTTCTGTTCATGCCTTCTGAGGAGATTGGATCCTCATCATGGCTTACGGACTGCCACCCGTCGTCGATAAGAACCAGTCCCGGCGGAACGCCGCCATCGACCAGACCCTTGACACCTTCCAAAATGCCGTCAGGGTGCACTGTCAGGTAAAACGCATCCCAAGTGCACCACCCGAATTTATCAACTATACCCGGCGGATTCTTCTCTTCAAGAAGCTTAAAAGTTCCTAATTGATCTCGAGCCACTTTCATGGCTTCTTTCACAAGACTATATGGATCATCGCCGGCGTGCATGTAAAGTACACTCCGGAATGATTCGCCGGTGACTTTGGTTGACCCGCTTTCGACGCAGAGATCGACGTAATCATCCTCGCCGGGTTGGAGACAAGCCCGGAATGGGCCTTCCAACATTGGAAGAAGAAGAACATAAGGCCTTTTTCCATCTTCTGATTTATCAAGAATCACCATCTGGGTTTCGTGTTCAAGATCTCGACCGTTGGTTCCAATCCAGTGCGTAGTCCACCAGACTTTGAACCTGAAAATCGACATGAATCTGATATCCTTCAGCTTCCCTATAGGAACGACATGATGGCTTCTGGGTTCTTTCGAGTCGAACCCGACGAAGCATCCCGAGGTGGTTGCAGCTGGTTTATCTCCGGCGGCGGCGCCGGAAGTGTAGGGCGATGGTGTAGCAATTATATTGGATGGAACTTCAGAGAGAAACACATGATCATCATGTACAATGAAATTTGATTCATCTAATATAATTGATGAATTGTTGTATCCATTTGCAAGAACAATGGCATTTGAACTAGCTTTGCTCAAACTGGGTGCCATGATTGTATACAGAAAGAATCAAGAAAATGGTTATATAGATATACAGAAAGAGTGTGTGTGTGTGTGATTTTTGATGAATTTTAAGAGAAAAAGTGAGTTTTCTTGTGTTGTTAGTGAATGCTTGAGATGCAAACCAAATGGGGAATTTATAGGGGAGAATGGATGGGGTAGGAAGATACATAGGAAGGTGAGGTGGGCGGTGGTTGTACTACAAAATTTGATCTTTCAATTTTGGTGGGGTAGTCTAAAGTGAACTATATTAATTAAGATTATCCAATGTCTTTTCCATCGAGAAATTTCTTAATTAATGCTTGTCGAGAAATTAATTAATTGATATATTAATTCTCTCTTTATTGGAAATTAAAATCATATTTTTAATAAAATTTGATAAAAGTTGATTAAAAGTTCGCTTGGCATAACTTTTATTTAGACAAGTTCAATAAAATTTTTGAAACTCAAAAACTTATTTTGGACCCGTTTAATTGGCCAATATTATGAAATTACTTTTTCTAATTTGAAGAGTTTTTAAAGAAAATTGTTCCAATGTAACTTTTTTTAAAAACATTTCTGGAATAAAAAACTCTACTAAGAATTAATTTTCAAAAAATATAAAGGTAAGTTTCTCTAAAAGTTTTTCCACAGAAAATAAAAGTAAAAGTCAAAGTCAATTCAAACAAGTCATAAATATATAGTTGAAAAGTTGTGGATCCCATAAATTTTTTTTATTAAAATTAATTATTGACTAACTTGAAATTTTAATTTGAGATGTATTTGATATTGACTCAACTTCAACATTTTAGTTTCATTTTTTTGGCTAATTGATTTAAGTATGTAATTAAAAGTTGTGAATCTTATATGATAAATGGAAGTTGTTATACTACCTTTGACGAGGTCCAGCATGGTATGGTGCTGTTGATCACTCGCACAAAAACATAGTCATGTTTTTGAAAGTATATTTTATAGCATTGAATGTTGTCAAATAAAATTATAAAACAGGGTTAAGCCCTAACCCCTTGTTTAGTTCTCTTTTTTTTTTTTTAAATACATTTTTTTAACCATTCGTTTCTCAATAAAATAATATTATACAGAAATTCAATTTTTTTCTTATTTTTTAACCATACACTATCCATTAAAATATTATTTCAAAATGTATTTTTAGGAAAGAAAAAAAAAACAAATTGGGTTCAAACAGGCTATTAGCATATAATACTACCCACTCATATCGTAAGTAAACTTTATAGTCAGAGTATGCTCGATTGTTATCATGCTTCCCCGTAACGGGTCTATAATACTAATTGTTTAGTGAGAGATGCTACACAAATAGGACGAATGACATGGATTTTAACACATATGCACAAGTAGAAATTTAAACAAACAATTGCCAATTGGTACATGAAAAATGAGCATTGTCCAGCTTTTTCCTTGTTTAGTATAATCTAGTAGAAATTTGACCATTTTATTATAATCGATTCTGCAAGAATTAAAAAGTTTCCAAACAATCAAGTACAATTTTCTTTCTTTTTACACTATGTCCACGTTTTGTTCAGCTATAAAATTGTATTAAATTCAACAATTAATTTGAACTGTAAATTTTATGAATTTCACAACTTTTCAATTAACATTCCTTCAACTTTTATTATTGAAAATCTCATTATTACCTAAATCATAAACCGGCTATATTTTCATCAGTTCAAAAACGTTATACTAGCTATTCCCATTTCGTGTGCCTATTTTGTTCCTCCGTGTCTACGTGTGTGGAAGAGAGAAAGAGGAAAAGAGAAAAGGGAAAGAAAGGAAATTGAGTTAGTATAATCCATATCATCGATATGTAAATCAATGTGGACATTGTGATGTACAAATAACATTAGTTATTAAACGAAAAATGAACTATAAATACTGAGAACTGAATTCCTAAATATAAAGAAAGTGCAAAATTTTAAGAATAATATTATTTGTTCATCATAATTTACGGATTGATGTACAGAATGATGGCATTGAAGAGACAAAAAAAACAGAGAACGAAAAATAAAAGAAATCCATTAAACATTAGTTAATACAAACAAGGTAAATGGGGGACATAATGCGTATATATAATAAATCTATGATTTATAATATATTAAATATCACATCAACTTAGAATTATTTTTAATTTGGACTATTATATCTTTAATATTATTCAATTATTTCAATAATATATTAAATATTACATCAAGTGAAAATCATTTTTTGGACGAGTCTATTCTTACTATAATTCATTTATTTCAATAATATCTTATTTTTCATTTTTGAATATATATTTAATATATTCGTCATTTGAACAACTTGAACAATATTATCATTAATTATATTGTCAGCTGTTTAGTTTATGATGAATGTACATTTTGCACATTCATTACTTTACTTTTCATTTTTCGGTACATGTTTAGTTTATTTAACCGTATTGGACAGATTCATTACCTTTTTATTTTTCAATATATATTTAATTTATTTAATCGTTGGACAATATTATCATGAATTATTTTGTCAATTATGTAGTTATGATCGATGTATATTTGACATATTCATCCTACTTGATTGAGTAATAAATTAAATTCACTAAAAAATTTCGAACAAAAGATAAACATTTTTAAAGTTTTCTTCTAATTGATTTATTTCATGACTGTTAAAATACTGAGAAGGTAAATTGGAAGTATTTATAATAAATAATTTCAATCGATATATTCAATGCATATTAAGCAAATATGAATAAATGATGATATTCGTTAGATGTTCAGTTCAGATTAAAAAAAATAAATGAATGGACAATTCTAATTGACTTCTTCAACTATTTAAATTGTTTACACAAACAAATTGATTTTTATTTCATTTAATCAATAGTTCATTTTATATAAATAATTCGTATTAATTATTTTTTATATTCTCATATCTTTAAATATTATTTTTATAGTACCTATAAAATATTTTAAAATAAAGTGGGGACGGACTTTAAAAAATGACTATTGTCAATTAAAGTGCTAAAATCGAATAATAAAAGAAGGCCCATGTTCTTTTTCTATTACTGGACCAATTGTTTTCTTACTTTATTCAAAGCGCGTATGTATTCATATCGTGTGGGGGCCGCGCCCCCTTCTTCCGGCGGATTTGGGGCGGGGATGACTTTTGGGCCCACAAATCACCGACCGCGCAAACGGCAAAACTTCTCCAGAAGAAACGGATAATATGGCTCACGGTAGTACCAAATCCTGACACGTGCTAAAGTGGACAGAGAGTTAAATTCAAACAAGCCTTCCAACTACTTGTAACTGCTAGAATCTGTTGACCGTTATCCAGATGGACCAACGAGAAGCTCCCATGTTGCATGGGATTGAGTCCGTACACGTGCGGTGGTTTGAGAGGAGTAGTTTAGATATCAGACACAATCTGTCTTAAATAAGATTTGGACAGTTGTTATAATGAATATTTTTAACCCTCTTTCTACGAAACATATCACGCGTTTATGTTCATTTTTGTCGGCAAAATATAAAATTGATTCTTAAAAGTTTATTTTGTAAATTTCTTAAACAATTTTTATCTAGTTACTCGGTTAGTAAGTTTAGCCTACGATTGAGCTCTTTTTTTTTTCCTAAAACTCGTTATTAATTACACGTTCCCTCATAAAATGATTTTATTGAATACTAGTGGTATTGAACACTAATTTATGAATCAATATATCATGTCATATAAAAAAATCATAATTTATTGTATTTAATTGAACTTGTAATTAAATGCCACTAGTATTTTCATTTAAATTGATGTTAAACATGAGCAGTATTAAAGAACATTAACTTTTTCATATTTTTTAACCATACGTTTTCCAAAAATAAATATTCAAATATTTTTTTAAAAAAATAAAGCTCAAACATGATCTTAACGTAAAACCTTATGTATATGCCATATTGCCATTAAAGACAATGAGTGTGTACAAGTGGAACTTCGATCCATTGCCATGGTTATTAAAATTTGATTTTATATCCCAAATAAACCAAAATGTGATGGATAAACGGTCTTCACAGTTTTGTCATTCCACTAGTAGCTTCGTTAATGTTTGTGCGCAATAGAATTGACTTCCAATTTCATGTTTAGCACCGTTAATGTTTGCTTGGCAATAGTATTACAGTCCAATACACGACGACTAGCCACGCACACACAAATTTTCACGTTTATTTTACTGACAAAGTAACTAAATTGAAACTGGGAGAAAAATTCAGGGAGTGGTTTGAGACAATAAACTGTAAAGACTAATTTGGAATCTTGTTGTAACTCCAAGGACCAATTGTGCATTTAACACGCTATTTTACATATCATGAGTGTCGGCACTACTTGTTTATCCTAAACTCATCTATTCTTGTTTCATGCATTTTTCTTCGTGACAACTTGTTTAAGAATGCTTTTAGTGCATCATACACTAATAAATAAAGGGAATTGTATCGAGTGATAATAGTAAAGTATACAAAATTATTTTACAAAATATTTTATATGTTTCACAATTTTTATATCACACATTACACAAATTTTTATTAAAATCTAATTTTTTTTAAATCTAAATTAAATTGGGTCTAAATGTTCAAACATTATTTATGACAAAATACATATAAGTAGAACTTTGTATAGTTGAACTTATAGTATACAGTTGAGACAATATGTACGAGTAATATTCAACAAAGTAACATTAATTTCTGCTAATAAAACTGCAATGCTTTCAATCTGTTTGCATATATGCCGCTTTGGTTTTTTCTTCCATTTAGTGTTTGCTGGTCTCCTTTAACACCGATGGGATCGTTATTTTCATCATCTTTTCCTGCAGAACTTCCAATCTTAAATGCTCGAGTCGAAATTTATTCCTTTTCTGTTGGTCGTGCTGCAATACCAATTATATAAGTTACCAGAAAGAAATTGTTACAAATCTGATGTTCGGGATGAAAAGAGTAGCGATCATCGAACTTGTGATGAATTTCATGTTGATTAAATAATTGAAAAAAGTTAGTTTGACTGATCAAAAAAGTTGACGTGACAGTCTAGTTAGTATTCTAGCAATAAATATACGAACAGTCACATTGTCCGTTCCACAGACATGAACGGATTAACCAAATTGTCAAAAGATTAAGCTAAGAATTACCATTTCTCTTCTGGTTTTCGACTTTTCGCTTTAACTGTTCGTTGAAAGACTTTGCTGCCATGAAGACGTTTGCAGGTCTTTCCCAGCCTTGTCCGAATACGCCATAGCCTTCCTTAGGTTGAGGTCGAATCAGGTATTCCAGCACTTCAAGCTCTTCTGTATCCACCCAATAGATGCAATTTACAGGACATGAATCAACTGATGTCTGTAAATGCACAGATCAAGTTAACGCATGAAAGACATCTTTTGGAGTAAATGTCCCGATTGAGCATCATTAACAAAACGATCTGCATACCTCGATTTGTGTGTCATCGTCGCCATACTGAAGTTTGACATGTGCAGTTCCAACTTCTTCGTCCATAGCAAACGTGTTGCCTGCGTGCTGCACGCATTCTCTACAACCTACAAATTCAAACGTAGTACAAGTATCAAACCAGATATTTCGTCTAGAACTTTATTGAATTGTTTGGAGCCTAGTGATACTATTAATTTAACCCCTCTTCCACATATTGACATAACATTACGCAATCCACTATAGATACATGTTCGTGATTTGCTTGATTTTGATTGGAACAATCCTAGTTGGTATTATAGGATTAGTCCGATTAATAAGTCACATTCTTCCATTTAATTTAACTTTAATTAAACTTATCTTGTAGTGCTAACTACACTGGTGTTCTACCACTACACTATATGGCCTCAAATTTTATACAAGTTCCAAATTCTAATAATACTGAGACGTGAATTACTAAAAATCAATTTACATTGTTTGCTTATTTTCTTATTAAATATTGCTCTTGATAGTAGGGACTAAGGCTTAATTTTTTTATATAAACTTCTAGACGAGGAGATTTACGTAACATCAAATTGAGCAGATGTCCTAAGTTCAAGTATCGCGATAATCCATTTTTGAAAGCAATTCACAGAAAAATGAATTTGACCGAAAAGTAAGAGGGCGTTTTAAAGATTAAATTTAAATAAGTTACCTATACAAGCATTCTCATCAACGAATATAGCTTCGGGTCTCAAGGGGCCTTTCCACGAGCTCGTTGCACCCAACCTCATCAGGCCAATCGAAGCATCATACTCTCGTCTGAGATCCTCCTTCATTAAAACCTCGTAGGCTTTATTCAACTTAATAGTATTCTCATGACCCTGAAACAAATGGTAAATCTTAAAGCTGTAGATAATATTGTTAGGACAAAAATTAACAAACATAGGAAGAAGTAAAAGAGACGAGACTTTTTCTCCGGCAATGTCTGGATGGTGTTTTTTCTGCTGTTTCCTGTATGCATCTTTTATTTCTCGAGAGCTTGAATCAGTAGAAACTCCCAGTAGTTCATAGAAATTCTTCTTTCTTTCACAACACCTTACTGCAATAGATCTCGTCCTTCTACTCGAGTAGATATAAATGTTCAAAAACCCAACAATTTTCGAGTTCAAGGCGTACGAGACCACATTAAAAACTATGATGTGAATTGACTATTACCTGTAGATGGGCTTGTTAGAACCGAGTCGTAGATGAATTTCAGCAGATTTTGGACTTGAGAGTTGAGAAATGAAGAAAGATGCCAACATGTTTCTATTCCAGTAACTTAATTTTAGCTATTGTTTCCAATTCTGCAAGAATATTCAGAGCTTAGATATTTTCAGTAGATCAGCAAGATATTTTTATTTTTTTTTGTGGCTTTTTGCCTTTTAAAATTGTTGTAGCAAAAACGTATCCATCCTTCTAATAGACGGTTTTATGCAAGTGCGATTTTAGAAGGAAAAGAAAAACTGTACCATTTGTCCTCCACCTATTCAAATTCATCCAGAGTCTTTAAAATACAGCATTTTGTCTTCAACCTTGAAGTGTTATTGTAAAATAGTCCTAATGAATGATATCTGTCCAAATTTGTTGCGAAAGGGTCAATTTTTGTTGAAATGACAATTACATCTATTTTTGAATAACATGTAAATAATATATATAAAAAGGAAAATTGCATATCCATTATACGGAAATGGAGTAGGGTACAAAACAAAAGGAGGTTGGGTTGGGGAAACATGGGGTAAAAAGGGGTGGGAAGTGAAACGAGGAGGACTAAGTAAATTAGTTTCAACTACAAAATATGACTATAGAACACTGAACCATTTCATCTCAGGATGAAAATGAGGCTCGAGCGATCTTCCCATTCCTTGTTTTGTAGAAAATATTTTTTCCTTTAAGCAAGTTAAGGATGGGATTGAAACATTTTGTTATCCCTATTTTCGTCCAAAAGTTTTCTTGAATTAAGAGAGTGAGAGTAAAAAAATTAAAATGCCTATTTTAAACGTTGGTGATTAACTTGCTATGCAGGTCATAATTTGGGGACCATGCTGCAACTTTTCCACTGCAAAATTGATGTTTATAATTGGGGAAAAAGAGAATCAAAATGGTCGGACGCCGCCGCCTTCCGCTGCCCGGAATGGGTTGAGAAATTGTAGGAACCAAATACAACAATGTACCCAGCACGATTTCTGCAGCCAATTAGAGTTTCTCTTGCCGCCTCAATCGCATTTCCTCATTCGCGCCTCTCGTTCTATTCAACAGTCCCTCGTAAGTCGCTGAGTTGCACACGTGTATGTATGTATATGTATATATCTACAGCTCAAACAAATATTGATAATTGATACTAATTCTGTTTCAGGTTACGGGAAATTTGAACACTTGAACACATGGATGAAATTGAAAGGCCTCAGACCTCAAGTGCCTTACTACTCACACAAATCTAATTGGAATTTGTTCAGTATTCGAACTTATTGTCAATGCATTCGTAGTTTCCCAAACAAAGGTATATTCTCATAACTTTTTTCAAAAAAAACAGCACATATGAAACGATTTTTAGTAGTTTTTCATTGGCCATTTTTTGTGTTCTGCTTTATGATTGCTTAATTTCCAGAATATTAGGTAATTTGTATGAAAATTTAGGTTACATTTTAAAAGGTCAAGAGTACTCCAAGCCCTTAATGTTGGATGTTTATTTTATTTATGTTTGATGTGGTCGAATACCTGTTTCATGCCTAATTACATTGAAAGTATATGGAGCATTTTGCTAAGCTTAAAAAAAAAAAAGTACAATTTTCTTTTTGATGACTATTTTTTATTTTTCAAACATGTTTCTTAGCCTATGTTTGGCTCGTGGAAAGGCCCCTACGTGCAATTACTACTCACTTATCCATCACACATTTCTATTTATTTATAATTGAACTGTTTATAAACACTTCACATTTTATTAAATTTTACTTCTTCAATTATAAGCAAGCATTTTAAGCTTAGCGATAGGTGCTCATAGTCGAAATTCTAAGTGCCCCCCCACCCTCCCACCCTCTTTCCCCTTTTTCTGCACTATTGCAG
>CAIGRB010086453.1:68064-79257 GCA_903798255.1 Fraxinus quadrangulata | reverse complement strand
ACTCATAGTCAGCCTTGGTGGTAGATCGACATCTAGTCAGCATCTACCATCCGCGCATGTCACGTTTCGGGTCCACTAGGGTGATTCGGGACGGATCGTGATAGTTTTTGTAGTATTAGTAGTATATTCTTTAAGAAAGGCATAACAAATGTATGTTTGTAAAAATGAATATGAGAGAGAGAGAGATAGAGAGAGCAATATATATGATTTAGTTAGTTAGTGTGTGTGTGTGTGTAGAGTTGCAATATCTTCAAAATGACATTAAGTGTGAGTTTATATAGTGGAAGATGTGGAATTAAGGCTATTGGATGAAGATGCACATTGCCTCATTTGCAGGTCGAAGTGTCTCTTCCTAGGTTTCAATCAATTAATTCATAAGTGGGTGTATATTTAATGTTTCTTGACTAGTAGATTTGTGACTTGACCTTTAAATATCTGTTATAGAGATGTCAAATCAATTAATCATATGAGAATTTTATTTTAAAAAGATCTCTTTGTAGAGGTGAGGTGGGTAACGGCCCTTATGGTAGAAAAGGTTTGCTATCTCTTTCTTTCTTCCTGCTAAAGACGTGGCACCTTGTCTAAACAACGAAGGTCGGTCTTTACATGACACTTCAAAAGAAGTGATCCATCACCTCCGTTACCCTATGTGGCCTCACCTCGGCTAGGCAAAAGATGATGTGCAATGTGTGCCTATTCAACTGCTAGCTGGTTGTCTTGGTGTGACAATATAAAGTCTCATCAAGCAAGACGTTCACGAGTCGCAAAAAGCTATGAATAACTATAAAAAATTTCTAATTGTTGTCTTTTATATATTTTAATGTTTTATGTTTGAAATAATTATCAAAATGGATCCCCAGTCTAAACTGTGAAAACGTCAATATTCTTCAATTTACACAATTAGTTTGATCGTGAATCTTAATTAATAATCCCGCATTAGTTTAGTACAAATGTGAAAAATTAAGTTATTTCATTTTGTTTTTATATAATTTTTAAAATTGTTTTGGTAATATCTCTATTTCTTCCAAGTGAATAGTAAATGGAAACACGATTATCCAATGACGAAATTTCCTTCCATTGAATTCATGTCAAACACTCTATACTACTAAGTAGCCATTTTAGGCAAGAACTCGTTATCCATTTTATACTGAATACTTTAACTATCACTTTTCCCCGTATATTCCCCTTTTAAGTTAGCATAAAATGAGAATCTGCTTCATTTGAAGATTGTGAAACTCAAGTCAATGTTACGGTCATGACTCGAGATCCATATAAAAACTTGTAATTCCAAAATTTTCGGTTTCTAACCACTTTTGACACTAGATTAGAAGCTCGTTTCCTAGCTATTGTATGCAAATTTGAGTGCCATATTGAAAGACTAGTCACAAAGTACGCACCACTATTTTGGGTGTGAAATGTCGACAATGACAAAGATAGTTTTATCGCCTAAAAAAGTCTTTTAGCTTTACTTGAAATTTCAACTTTTCGTTTCTCAACTCAAAATTTTTGGTTATTTTTGGTTAGGTCTTACAATGGTAACAACTTTCTTGATTAGTTTAATTTTAGTACATAACTAATTTAAATTAATCCATTCCTCAAGGGTTATTAGTAAATTTACATAAACAAATTTAAGATGATCCAGAAGACATTTATCTTATCTTATTTATTATAATTATTTAAATATGCTCAAATTTTATTTGTTAATAAAGAGATATCTTTTGATAATAGTTTTCTGATTATAATATTTTTTATTTATAAAATCTTCTGGATTCCTTCTGTTCAATTGATCTTAAAGAATTTTCATCAAAGAACTGTCGAGAGTCAATTAATGAATTAGGGTATGTCTTTCAATCCATTTAATATGTGATCTAAAATTCTGAAATTTAGGTCTTATGATATGTTTTTATGTGTAAAGTCGTTGGTATGAGAATGGAATGGATTAAGGATATTGATATTCACATCTTATTTTGCAAAATGAAAATTTATACCACTTTGTATTGTCTTTTCCAATGTGACCAAAAAAATCAAATGTACCCACTATTAATCATGCTATATGTACATCATTTTTTTATATTGTGTCACGTGATAACACACTATTTGACAGTTTAAAAAAAAAAAAAATACACACACACACTTTCTCGCCCACAACTTTTTGAACTACAATGAAAGATAAACAATAATGTCAACCAAACAATATACACTTGATATTATTCACCCAAAATTTAATTAAACATTTAATGATTCAGAGAATTATCACCATTGAAATCCTTTGCTTTCCCTTTTCCATTTACCATTGCTTGGTCTAAATTAAAATTAATTTTTAGTTAATTTTAATAAAATTTCATGAAATATGTTGTTGAAAAATTAATAAATGTTGAAAATTTCATAAAATGTGTGATTAAAAATAAATTTGAATATAAAATAAATTTTAAAAAATGGAGGTCATAAAAAATTTTGGTAGTTGCACTAGACAACCCTAAAATCCAATCATACATTCGAAATTTCACGGACAAAATAAAACTATCAATATCATCTGTATATCTTTTCATATTTGCCAAACTATGACCACCATTTTATTTTTTTATTAAGGAAAATCTGGCAATTAAACAAAAAGTAGATTGATTTCTTGTTCCACTCCGTCACCAAAAAAAAAAAAAAATACTCACCATTATACTATAGATTATAAGGGCTTATTTTTTATCTTCCAAATTCATTCAATTATGTCCCCAACTCAACCTTTTTCATGCGATCTTAGTTCTTTTTTCATGTTTTTGATCGTTTTTCATCATAAAATATTTTCATGTCGTAACTTTCAACATCTTCTAGATTGATCCTCTAAACTTTTTAATCATTCGAAATTGGTTCGTCTCAAGTTTCGAAAGTATACAATTTAGTCTCCAAACTTTCCAAAGGTTGAATTTCACTTGCAAAACTTGTGATTTTCCAATAGCACACTTTTTACTTCTCAACACTCATGTGCCATCCGTTTAGTCTTAATTATTTCGAACCAACTCCAAATTAGATCAAAATTGCCCTTTTCTTCACCAATTTCATTCAAATCCGGATTATTATTATTTTTACAATTTAAAAAATAACCCTAAATTAAGTAGAAATCTGCTCATTTAACCATATTTCTTCAAATAAAATTAAAAAGAATGGATAAGCTTGTAAAAACATACTTAACAAAGAGGCATAGAAAGTGATCTAGTGCTAAATAGATTCTACAATTGACACATATTTTGACACATCACACAATATCAACATTAATATTCACTTTGAATGCACAAATATCATAATTGTAAACATCTTATTTTATAACATTTTTAGTAAAATAAAAGAATTGTTTTTTGTGTCTCTCCAGAAATTTACAAATTAATATTATGTTAGCATTAACATTTACATGTCTTATATCCACACAAAAAAAAAAAAAAAAAAATTAATATCCAAACGAGCTCATCATGATCATCAGAAAAGCTTGCTTGCAAACTCCTCAATTTCCTCCTCTGCTTTGCCAGAAGAAGAAGCTGCAAGATCTCTAAGCTGCGACAGGCTCCTTCCCAACTGCAACGCCACCTTCATTTCAAACAATTCTCCATTTTCTCTTCCCTCCATATCATTTTCCACAAAGTTTGATTCTATGGACTCTTCCATCAGCTTGAAGAATCCGGCGTTGCTCCGGTACATCTCGAACACCATTCCGACTTGCCCACCGTGCTCAAATGTGTTTACTACACTTGCTAAAGCACCTGCAACAACTCCGAGCACCACTGCCCAAGAGCCGTGATCAGGACACCCCACAAAGGCAGAGCCAAGTGCTGCTAATCCTGTTAGCACAGGACCACTAATTGCTAGAAATTTGTTCAGTTTCAAGGCTTTTCCTCCCAACCTCAAGTAGTCTGCTTTGTCTTTCTTTCTTATAACACCAGTTATTTCTCTCATTTCCTCCTCCAACTTCCCATTCCAACCATTCCAACCTTTCTTCCCATCGAGGCCTTTCGCCTGTCTACGGCGCTGCTCCGGCCACCACACTGCAGGCTCTACATTCGCGGGGAATTTCTCGAGCATTGCGCCAAGAAGAGGAAGGGGGTAGGCCTTGTCAAGAGCCAACACTTTTTCCATCATTTCCTTCACATCACTAGTTGTAGGATTACCCATTGCTATAATTGTTTCAATCTGATTATGAAGTTGTTTGAACAACCTAGCTGCATTTCTTTGTTCCTCCGCAAGCTGAGATGGCTGAATCTTGTTCATTATCGAAAGCATCCCAGTTGCTGAAAGATACATGACGGTGTAAGAAAGCCTTAATGCCGCCACCGGAGCACCACCGCCGATCGCACTCGTGGCGGCGATTCCTGTCATAGTTGCCGCCGCAAGAGTGAGTGCATTGATGGATGTCAAAAGCAGGCTGTTCCAATTGTTTCTTTGCTCCCCAATATTCTTGTGCATCTCCACCCTATCTGCAACTGCCTCGAGGATTGCATAAAGTTTAGCAATTACCAACGGATCAGGACCTTTATTATTATTTCTTTTAAACGTATTAACATCAATAGGGCTGAGTTTTCTGTCTGTGAAATTGTGTAACTCCAGTTCCTCTACAATTTCCTTCGTCTGTAGCCACGGAAGAGAAATGTTTGTCATTCTCCTCGGAACATTTAAGGTTGCCCGATTTCCTCCTCTGCGATCATAGGAAGAAGAAGAAGAACTGGACGAACACATGATGCCAGAAGCGTGAAGGGTTACCATTTTCTTCTTTTATGACAGTATAATCTTTTCTTGATGAGCTTTTTGATATCTGCGTCTGTTACTATGATAATTCTATTCTTGGGATTTGAATGAAGAGAATACATATATTGCTGCATATATATAGAATCAGGTGGCTGACTTGAAATCATAGACTAAAAAATAAAATATTTGTCAGAGTTTGAATTGTTTAATGGCGAAGACCGTTTCTTCTCTTTTTTTTTTTTCAGTCTCACACTCTTTTTAATTTTGGCTGCAAGAATTTGACTTGCACCTCAGAGGGAATACTAAAATCTGAAACAGCCAAAGGGGCAAATATGTAAATTAGACCTCAGTTTTTATTTCTCTTCTGAGTTCTGACTTGACCATTCTATTGTTTGACAGGTTTAACTATTGCTTGTAAAATTATAATTTGGTAAATTATCGACTTAAATTAGTCCAAATAGTACTGATGACATATGGCCATGCATAATAGGATTAATTAGTTATAAAAATATGGCCATGCAAATTGTCAATTTAATTTTCATGGGTCGAAGTTTGAATATATTTTTCAAATCTCCAAATTTATTCATGGGATTGAGTTTTTTCTTATTATTCTTTTGAAAAACCAAAAAAATTCAGTAACTTAGAAGGAGATAAGAATAGTCATCTTCTAGTTGATGTTTTATATATGAAATTTATAATTTGATGATATATCAAATCAAATTAGTCAAAATGAAATTTCGACAATTAATTAGTCATGTTAATTGTTATGAATTTCAGATCACAAGATAATGAGGACAATGAAATAAAGATGAAAAGAACAAGAACACAAGAAGTTTAGAGGAGGAGGATCTACTATAAAATCTATAGATTTGTGTTTACAATATCAATATTTCAATAATTAATTGAAATCTAGACTCTCAAGATTGTTTTCTCTCAATTTTCTCAATGTTAGAATGTTATTATAATATTACAAATCGTGACTTATATATAGGAAAATCTTAGTAACAAGTTGTAGTAGAAAAGAAGTCCAAAAAACAAGTCAAATAGACGAAACGAGCTTAGGTGACAGCCCCTCGCTCGAGCGAGGAGTGAGCGACTGTCGGACGACAAAGTCTCGAGTTGTTTTTCACCAGCTTCGCTCGAGTGTCCGCTAACGCCAGGCTAGTGAGAATGCGGCGACTTTTTCCTCCAGTCCATAATTTTGATTTCTTCAAAACCATCTTCAAAACCATTCCAATTTAGATTCCAATACCCACCGGAATTTGGGTCAAACCACAACAAATCTCCACCTTGAACCAAATTTCATCACAAATCACAACCCGATCAATAAATACCACTTCTCCTCCAAACAAGCCCCAATGGACTAAATCAATGACAAATACCCACTAAGTTCAAACAATGTTCAAACTTAGAAATAGGAAGTGGTTTTGTCATCATATTAGGAGGATTATCACTGGTATCAACCTTGCTCACTACAATATCACCACGAGCAATCACATCACACACAAAATGATATCTCACATAATGTGCTTAGTCCTTTCATGAAATATCTGATCATTAATTAAGAAAATTGCACTCTGACTATCACAGAAAATCGTAAAGATCTACAAGTCTTCACTGATTTCACCAATCAATCATCTCAGTTTCATAGCCTCCTTACATTTACATGCCTTTGTAATAGCCATGTATTCTACTTTTGTTGTAGACAATGTCACTGTATTTTGTAAAGTAGCTTTCCAACTGATAGAACAATCTTCAAGGGTAAACACATACCCTGTAAGTGATCTCATCTTATCAAGATCCCCTGCATAATCTGAATCCACATAGTCAATGACTTCATCTGAAGTCTTGCCAAAATGCAAACAAGCAGTTAAAGAGCCCCTCAAGTATCTGAAAATCCACTGCATTGCTTTCCAATGTTTCTTACCAGGATTAGCCATGATCTGCTAATTGCACTAACTGTCTGTGCCAAATCAAGTCTTGTACAAACCATAGTATACATGAGCGAACCTACTGCACTAGAGTAAGGAATCCGAGACATATAATCAATGTCTTCATCTGACTGTGAACACAAGTTAGATGATAGTTTGAAGTGGGCAGCCAAAGGAGTACTAACATCCTTAACTTTCACCATATTGAATCTTTCAAGCACCTTTTTAATATATCCCTTCTGACTCAAATACAATCTGTCAGCTTTTCTATCCCTCAAGATCTCTATTCCAAGAATCTTCATTACTGCACCCAAATCATTCATGTCAAACTCTTTGATGTAAATCTCGTGTTTCTATCCAACAATGAAATATCATACTTCATTGTCGCCATGCAGAATTATCAACCTTGTGCTATGATACCACTTGTTATGAATTTCGTATCACAAGATAATGAAATAATGAAATAAAGATGAAAATAACAAGAACACAAGAAATTTAGAGGAGGAGAATCCACTATAAAATCAATAGCTTTGTATTTACAATATCAAGATTTCAATAATTAATTGAAATCTTGGCTCTCAGGATTGTTTTCTCTCAATTCTCTCAATGTTAGAACGTTATTATAATATTACAAGCCGTGACCTATACATAGGAAAATCCTAGGAACAAGTTGTAGTAGAAAAGAAGTCCAAAAACGCGTCAAACAGACGAAACGGGCTTGGGCCGGAAAAGACTGTCGCTCGAGTGATAGTCAAGCGATAGTCGAGCGACAGCCCTTTACTCGAACAAGGGGTGAGCGACAGTTGGGCGACGAAATCTCAGATTGTTTTCCACCAACTTCGCTCGAGCGTCCAGCTAGTGCCATGCTAGCGAGAATGGGGCGACTTTTTCCTCTGGTTCATAATTTTGATTTCTTCAAAACCATATTCAAAACCATTCCAATTTAGACTCCAATATCCACCAGAATTTGGGTCAAACTACAACAATAATTTAATAATTTTATGAATTGTAGTTGTATACATGACACACATCTGAGATGTAGATGTTTGAATATATTTTTGTAGTATTTGAGCATATTATTTAAGAAATGCAACGCAAATCACATGACTCAAAAGGAGCAAATAATAATAATATAAATCTCCTAATTTTTCGTTAATTTCAAAATAAATACAGAGTTAAATTTGAAAAACGTCAAAATTCTATATTTTATCATTTACACTGTTAAAAAGCCATATGGCATGTGTAAAGGTAAAGTATAAAGAAAATAAAGGATTTCATGAATCGCGAGAGCTAAGAATAATTGTATTAAAAAAAAAAAACGAATTGTTGTATTTTATATATGTTTATGTTTATGTTTGAATTAATTGTAAAAATGGATCCGGAGTCTAAAATGAGAATGCGTCAATGTTCTCCATTTTACACGGTTAGTTTGATCGTGTATCTTAATTAATCTTGCATTATTTAGTACAAATGTGAGTAATTACGTTATTTCTAATTTTCGTAACTATTGATGAAATGCTTTTGACATAAAAATAACATAATAAATTACAGTAGTATTATTATGTTAATTGCTTGTTTGAATTCACAATTGATATGTGAAGTTACATGTCTTGAGATGTTTTTTCCATCCTACCTATTTGGTGCACTTGGACCTGCCTATTTGACTATATTAATGTTTATACATACTTCGGAATTAATTGGTTAAGGATTTTCCTTAGTTATTCTCTTAGAACTGTTTTGTTAATACTCTTTCTTTATGCACATTCTTTATCATCAAGAACACGTTCTCCCACTCAGGTTTTGCAGAGCTATCAGATGATTTAGTTGAGGCAGCCATCTCTCACTGCCAAATAATTGTTGTCTCAAAGTAAGTTTTCATATAACGTCTGATCCCAATACAAAATCACAATGATATTAGGAGATATTGATATTAAGGGCCTGTTTGTTAGAGATTTTAATTTAAGTTAAAATCAACGATTAATTTTAATCATGCATTTTTATATGAACCACTACTTTTCGACCACACATTTTATCAATTTTTGTCAAAATTTAATAAAAATCTAATTTTAATTCTTATCATAAAATAATATTTACGTATCAAGGTAAATAAAGAAATAATTTTGAATTCAAAAATATAACCAAGTAAAGTTTGTCTAGTTCCTTTTACGTTCGAACATGATGAACTCACTAAAAAGGAAGTTCATCGAGGAGTGGGAAACTACTCAGCATACTAACTTGACCAATATATGCTTATATTCACCTAGTCCATTGATTCAAAATCATCATTTCGACATTACAAATTAATTAAATAAATTATAAAAACAAATAAAAAATAGAAAATATGTCTCACACATTTTTCCAACAGAACCATCTTCAATAATTCTTTTCACATGTTATCATTTTTTTTTTTAATTTACACTCTACCAATTTCAAAAAATGTGTTTAATTTTTTATAATTATTTTTTATGACATAGTACCATATTTTTAAGTTTCAAATTCCAGCATTTTTATCAATTTTTGATAGAACTGTAATTATTAAATATTTAAATAGAAAATGTGGCAATATCGTTACAAAATCACGGGGAATTCATATTAGTCCTTATAAAAACAACAGTTTTCTTAAAAAATGGAGTTTCAATTTACAATGAATCAATTGAATTGACTTTTTCTGATATACAGCAAATAAAATAATTATTGCGTGATATGTTCTGTAATTTACGAAAATTATGTTAGCTTTACAAATATATGTACACACAAATTCAATGAAATGTATTTAGAAAAGTTTGCTTGCAAACTCCTCCCCTTTGCCGGAAGAAGAGGTTGCGAGCTCTCTAAGCTGCGGCAGGCTCCTTCCCAACTGTAATGCCACCTTCATCTCAAACAATTCCCCGTTCTCTCTTCTCTCCGTATCTTTTTCTGTCAAGTTTGATTCTATGGACTCTTCCATCAGCTTGAAGAATCCTGCGTTACTCCGGTACATCTCAAACACCATTCCGACTTGCACGCCATGCTCAAATGTGTTTACTACACTCGCCAATGCACCCGCAACTACTCCGAGAACCACAGCCCAAGAACCGTGATGAGGAGACCCCACAAAGGCTGAGCCAAGTGCTGCTAATCCTGTTAGCACGGGACCACTAATGGCTAGAAATTTGTTCAGTTTCAAGGCTTTTCCTCCCAACCTCAAGTAGTCCGCTTTGTCTTTCTTTCTTATAACACCAAATACGTGCCTCATTTCCTCCTCCAATTTCCCATTCCAGCCATTCCGACCTTTCTTCCCGTCGGGCCCTTTCACCTGTCTTCGGCGCTGCTCCTGCCACCATATTGCAGGCTCTATGTTCGCTGGGAATTTCTCGAGCATTGCCCCAAGAAGAGGAAGCGGGTAGGCTTGGTCAAGAGCCAACACTCACCACACTGCAGGCTCTACATTCGCGGGGATTGTCTCGAGCATTTCTCCAAGAAGAGGTAGGGGGTAGGCCTGGTCAAGAGCCATCACTTTTTCCATCATTTCCTTCACATCACTAGTTGTAGGATTACCCATTGCTATAGTTGTTTCAATCTGATTATGAAGCTGTTTGAACAACCTAGCTGCATTTCTTTGTTCCTCCGCAAGCTGAGATGGCTGAATCTTGTTCATTATCAAAAGCATCCCAGCTGCCGAAAGATAATGACGGTGGAAGAAAGCTTTAATGCAGCCACTGGAGCATCACCACCGACCGCACTCGTAGCGGCGATTGCTGTCATAGTTACCGCCGCAAGAGTGAGTGCATTGATGGATATCAAAAGCAGGCTGTTCCAATTGTTTCTTTGCTCCCCAATATTCTTGTGCATCTCCACCCTTTCTGCAACAGCCTCCAGGATTGCATAAATTTTTGAGATTACCAATGGATCAGGACCACTATTGTCATTTCTTTTAAACGTATTAACATTGATAGGGCTGAGTTTTCTGTCATTGCAATTGTGTAACTCCAGTTCCTCTCCAATATCCTTTGTTTGCAGCCCTGGAAGAGAAATATTTGTTATTCTTCTTGGAACATTTATAGTAGCCCTGATAATTCCTCCTCGTCGACTCCAGGAGGATGAACTGGACGGACACATCATCTTGCTTAAAGTTTGAAGGGATGCCATTTCTTTTACTTTTATGACAATATAATCTTTTCTTAAGCTTTGATATATGACTGTGTGAATACTCTATTTCTGAGATTTTTCTGGTTTTGGGAGGTGTTTTCTGATGAAGAATTGTGTAGGATTTGAATGAAGAGATTAAATGTTTGCTGCGCATATATATAGAAGTGGGTGGCTGACGTAAAATCATAGACTGAAAAGAAAATATTTTTCAGCGTTTGATTGTCTAGTTTGAACCGGTTAATGGCAAGAAATCTGACATTTTCTCAAGTCTCACTCCTATGTTTTGGGTGCTTGAATTGACTTTCAACTCAGGGCAATGAAATATTTTGAAACAGCCAAACTCCGGAAGGGTATATAAGGAAACATAAAAATAGTAATACCTTCCCGTAGAAAATTATAGATTATGTTT
>CAIGRB010086453.1:56461-67164 GCA_903798255.1 Fraxinus quadrangulata | reverse complement strand
CTGATAATTCCTCCTCGTCGACTCCAGGAGGATGAACTGGACGGACACATCATCTTGCTTAAAGTTTGAAGGGATGCCATTTCTTTTACTTTTATGACAATATAATCTTTTCTTAAGCTTTGATATATGACTGTGTGAATACTCTATTTCTGAGATTTTTCTGGTTTTGGGAGGTGTTTTCTGATGAAGAATTGTGTAGGATTTGAATGAAGAGATTAAATGTTAGCTGCGCATATATATAGAAGTGGGTGGCCGACGTAAAATCATAGACTGAATATAAAATATTTTTCAGCGTTTGATTGTCTAGTTTGAACCGGTTAATGGCAAGAAATCTGACATTTTCTCAAGTCTCACTCCTATGTTTTGGGTGCTTGAATTGACTTTCAACTCAGGGCAATGAAATATTTTGAAACAGCCAAACTCCGGAAGGGTATATAAGGAAACATAAAAATAGTAATACCTTCCCGTAGAAAATTATAGATTATGTTTTTGGAATTTCATCAATACTCGAATCCAGTTCAATGACTTGGTAAGAAAAAAAATATAAATGAAGTATTTAATGAAATTAAAGAATAAAAAATATAAGATAATTATCAAATAAAGAAAAAATTAATGGCTAAAATATTGAAAGTCAAAAACTAAATTTAAAGGAAAATCAATGATTCTACCATTTAACCAACTCGCTTGAGTTTCTCAACCGAAACAAAATTATTTTTTAACAAGATGACTTCCTTTAAACTATTTTAAGCTATTTTGAAAATTTTAAATGGACGACCTCAATTGAGAAGAATTAGCATTTGTTTACAATTTCATTGAAGTAAAATTCTAGGGTTGCAAGTTTTTCTTTAAAAGACGATCGATTATTTAATAACTATACTTTTGAGTTTTCTCATTTTCTAGTAGACAATTTTCAATCGTTAAGATATGTGCAAAATGGACTGTAAATTAAAGCTGCTAGCTCGTCTGTTTACAAAGGGCAAGAGCCTGTATTAGGGGTCGGAGCTGATTTATAACATACATCTACAGAACTTGTTATGCAGGCTGTGCTTTTGGGAACATATTGATGAAGTCGACTAGGTATTAGACTTGCTGGAAATAGTTTATGTACAACATTAATGAACTTTGAATATTGATTATAAGAGTTATCAAACATAAAATTGCTCACGTTGCATGATGACAAGAAGTATGATAAGTGCGTGTGAGATGTAGATCTTATTTCTTTTACTCTTGAGTTTTCAAGTATCAACATTAACTGGAGGTTAGGTCAAATGTTCCCTCTTAAACTCATATTTCATGTTATTTTCTGTAAGAATAAACAATCCACTCTTGTTATAATTTGAATAAAAAAAACTTATTTTAATCAACTTCAAGATATTCATTACAACAAATAGGCATTTTCCAATACTAAAAAGGCAAAATTCATTAATTTAGTGTTGCTAAAAGGATCTATTGTAATATTGTAATAAGTAAATAATGTTGCCACTGTTTAACATAGTTGAATAGTTTTGGCAATATTTTTTAAATGTATGTTGCTAATGCCACTCCTTATAATGTTCCATGAATATTACGGAAAGTTTTATCTTTTACAACATTTATTAAACGTTGTTAAAATTTGGTTCTATAGCACCATTCAGTATGTGTTGTCGAAACTCTTAATATATAACCTTTTACAACGTTTACAAATTGTTGCAAAAAATTTCACTTTTTGCAACGTTTTTTATAGACTTTTGTTAAAATCTGATTTTATAGTAACATTTAGTGCATGTTGTTAAAATTCTTAATATATGGTGTAACGCCCCAAAATTTCACAAACCTTGGAGGGTTACCAAAAATTCAATTTTCGCGGAACGATAAAATAGTATTCTTTAAATAAAAATAACTGAAATATCCATAATGAAAATATAATCACAAATTAAATAACTGTCTTTGAACAAATTAAACTGACTAACAATTTAAAGGAAAAATAAATAAATTAAATGTTTTATCTCTTCGATTCCTATTGGCAGTCGTATAACCATCCCGTCACTGTTTCAATCGACCCGAACTAACCTGTAAAATTTTGTAAGAGTAGGTACTTAAAAATATTCAGTAAGATACGTGCAGTTTCTATACACAATTATATCACAATAAGATAAACACTTAATACCACTATTCTCTTATGAATATCAGTGACCAAGCGATACACCCATCTTTGGTCATCTTAAATTCCTCGTAGGATATCTTATTTCTTAATAAAGAACCCGAAGGTCCACTGCAATTCATACATAAATTATTGAAAATAAAAGTATAAAAAACGAAGCATTTGCACAAAAATATCTTACTTCGATTGATCAAACGAGTTTTTAAAAAAATATACTAGCAATCTAAAGCTAGTTTATATGAAAGCTGTCATGTAAAATTTTTTGATGGTGAATTGAGAGACAATTGCACACTATTTATAGTTGAAATTCTCAATTGAGTTTGTATATAACTAGAATTTAAAACGATGTATATAAGAAATTTGGATAAGAATTGATTTCAAAAGATAGAATTATGATTACTTTTAAACTTTACCAAATTAAGATTATAATCAAACTCTATCTAAATTACAAAAGATAATCATTATCAAAATCAACATTTATCACTCTATCGATATATTATTATTTGTATCAAATAAGATAGGAATTTAAAATCTATTTCATTTTAGTCCTCATTTTTATTTTAAAATATTAAAAATATACTATATAAAACAAATAAAATTTTATTCTAAATTTTTCGGGGTTTTACATATTATGATTGTGTTTGACACCCATTTTGGAGAAGAATTTGATTTGGAATAGTGATTGATGGAAAATGTGTAGTTAAAAAAGTAAGGAGAATTTTTTGGTTTATGTGTAATATTATTTTATTGATAGAATGTGTAATTGAAATGAAGAAAGAGAAAAAAAAATGAGAATGTGAATGAGAAAAAAATGGATGTCATACAAGGACTTACATTCCTTAACTTTTGCAACGTTTAACTCTTAAATTACATTTATCCTATGCACAAACTGAGTTTTGGAGTTGATTATGGAACTTGATATAAAATGTGTGTTTAAACCACATTATTTTAGAAAAATGTATTCTCAAATAGTAGATTGATGAAGAATGTGTGATTGAAAAAGAAGTAAAAGTTATTGATATGATGAAAAATATTATTTTATTGAAAATGTGTGGTTAAAAATTAATAGAAGAATAAAAATGAAAATTTTAATATGTACCAAACAACGGCAAAATCCACTTTACAAGGAATCAAGTATGCAGCAATTACGAATATCAATTCCTTGAATTATTTCGTGGTGCTAGATGATTTATTGGACCGCATATGATCAAATTGGAGTTTATTAAAATAATTAGAAATAGAGATACTTCTTCAAATTCGAATATTGATCTTCTTCTTGAAATTTTTTTTATTTCTTTTTGGATTCTGCCAACCCTAAATTATTTTTTACAATAACTCGGATTTTATTAAATCTATTTTGACTTTGATTACAACTCGATTTATTCTTAATACAATTCGACTAAAATATGATTTTGATATAAGAAATTGCCAATTACAATTTTAGGCTTAACCCTTCTCAACACTCACGTGCCATCAATTTAATCTTGATTGTTTCGAAGCAACTCCAAATTAGCTCAAAAACGCCCCTTTTGCACCAACTTCATTTAAATCCAAATTTTGATGCAATTAAAGTAATTACACTAAATTAAGTAGAAATCTACCCTGTTAACCATAATTCATCAAATATAAAAGAACGGATAAGCTTATAAAAACTTACTTATCAAAAGCGCATAAGAAAGTGATCTAGAGCCAAAAAGATTCTACAATCGACATATGGTAACAAGGAGTATGTTTAGGACAAATGATGTATAACTTCTCGAGTTTTTAGTGTACTCCCTATCTCCAAATGGGTAAGTCTTTTCATTGCACCTTCAGCCGAAGGTTAGGTTGAAGCCCTCCTAAATTTGTAAAATATTTATAAAGTTGCTACTAATTGCAGCTAAAAAACAAAAATTCGTACACAATAAAGCTCTCATAAATTCATTTCTCATTAAAATAAAAGAATTGTCATTTGTTAGAATTAACATTTACATGTCTTGTATCCACACAAAAAAAATTAATATCCAAACGAGCTCATCATCATCAGAAAAGCTTGCTTGCAAACTCCTCAATTTCCACCTCTGCTTTGCCGGAAGAAGAAGCTGCAAGATCTCTAAGCTGCGACAGGCTCCTTCCCAACTGCAACGCCACCTTCATTTCAAACAATTCTCCATTTTCTCTTCTCTCCATATCATTTTCCACCAAGTTTGATTCTATGGACTCTTCCATCAGCTTGAAGAATCCAGCGTTGCTCCTGTACATCTCGAACACCATTCCAACTTGCCCGCCGTGCTCAAATGTGTTTACTGCGCTTGCTAAAGCACCTGCAACAACTCCGAGCACCACCGCCCAAGAGCCATGATCAGGAGACCCCACGAAGGCAGAGCCAAGTGCTGCTAATCCTGTTAGCGCAGGACCGCTAATGGCTAGAAATTTGTTCAGTTTCAAGGCTTTTCCTCCCAACCTCAAGTAATCTGCTTTGTCTTTCTTTCTTATAACGCCAATTATTTCTCTCATTTCCTCCTCCAACTTTCCATTCCATCCTTTCTTCCCATCGAGGCCTTTTGCCGGTCTACGGCGCTGCACCGGCCACCACACTGCAGGCTCTACATTCGCTGGGAATTTCTCGAGCATTGCGCCAAGAAGAGGAAGGGGGTAGGCCTTGTCAAGAGCCAACACTTTTTCCATCATTTCCTTCACATCACTAGTTGTAGGATTACCCATTGCTATAATTGTTTCAATCTGATTATGAAGTTGCTTGAACAACCTATCTGCATTTCTTTGTTCCTCTGCAAGCTGAGATGGCTGAATCTTGTTCATTATAGACAACATCGCAGTTGCAGAAAGATACATGACGGTGGAAGAAAGCTTTAATGCTTCCACCGGAGCACCTCCACCGATTGCACTCGTGGCGGCGATTCCTGTCATAGTAGCCGCCGCAAGAGTGAGTGCATTGATGGATGTCAAAAGCAGGCTGTTCCAATTGTTTCTTTGCTCCCCAATATTCTTGTGCATCTCCACCCTGTCTGCAACTGCCTCGAGGATTGCATAAAGTTTGGCGATTACCAACGGTTCAGGACCGTCATTATCATTTCTTTTAAACGTATTAACATCAATAGGGCTGAGTTTTCCGTCAGTGAAATTGTGTAACTCCAGTCCCTCCACAATTCCCTTTGTCTTTAGCCCCGGAAGAGAAATGTTTGTCATTCTCCTCGGAACATTTAAGGTTGCCCGAATAATTCCTCCTCTGCGATTATAGGAAGAAGAAGAAGAAGAACTGGACGAACATATGATGCCAGAAGCCTGAAGGGTTGCCATTTATTTTGTTTTATGACAGTATAATCTTTTCTTGATGAGCTTTTTGATATCTGCTTCTGTAAATATGATAATTCTATTCTTGGGATTTGAATGAAGAGAATACATATATTGCTGCATATATATATAGAATCGGGTGGCTGACTTGAAATCATAGAAATATTTTTCAGCGTTTGAATTGGTTAAAGGACCGTTTCTTTATTTTTTTCCGTCTCACAGTCTCTTGATTTTGGCTGCTAGAATTTGACATTCAACTCAGGGAACTCCAAAAAATTTTGAAACTGCCAAGGGACAAATAAGTAATAAGTTAGATCTGAATGGTAAAATTATAATTTGGTGAAATTATTGACCTAAATTAGTCCAAATTAATATGGCCATGAAAAATACGTTAATTAATTACGAATGGTATGCTGTGGAACGCGGAACTTGGAATATACTTAAAATCTCCATATTTATTCATGTTGGTACTCATATATATATTTAAGAAAAAGAACAAAAATGACGTGAGTTACAAGAAACTAAGAATATATTATCTTTTACGCATGTGTTTATCTTGGCATGGATCCATAGTCTAATGTGAAAACGTCAAAATTCTCTCTTTTATATTGTTCGAATTTATTTATTTATTTATTCATTGTATATATTAGTTCATTGAAAACAAACAAAAAAAGCCCCATTCAAAGATGAACATTAATTAATGTCAGTAAGCATACGTTTAACGAAAAACAAAGGATCTCATAAATAAAATAAAATAAAATAAAAATGATCTCATGATTCATAAGGAGATAAGAATAATCATAAAAATCTCCGAATGTGAAACTCATTAGCCCCGGTTGGAGCTCCATTATTTCACATTTTAATGAGGAAAATAATAATTTTTTGGAGAATGTGTGGGTGAAAAGAATGAAAAATTTTTAAATTTATGTGTAATATTATTTTATTGAAAAATGTGTTGTTGATAAGAATAGAGAAATATGAAATTTAATTTAATGGAAGCCAAACAGGAACTGTGAATTTTACTTTCACTCGCCAAGTTAAGGAAAAATGCACTAATACAACTTTAAGGATTTGCTCATGGAAAATCAGATTAGAGGCAACGTGAGTTGCTTCTTAATTATTAAAGAATATTCTCGTTGAATGAGAGACTTCAACTTCAAGTTCACTTAGTAAGGTTTGAAGCCAAATACGATCACAAGCCATTGCCCCGTACTCTTCTTTTGCATTCATTCATGCAACAATTATTTGCTTCTTACGATTTTTCTTTGAACATTATAACCACCCTTTTTGCCACATTTGAATTTATTATTAGTTAGAGAATATTTGAGAATTTGCTCCTCTCACAACTAAGTATTAGATTGCACACTGGAAGGATTTTTGACATTTACACTCCGACGTTCAATTGACAGTCCTTCCTTTCAAATTTTGGCAGAATTTTTCCTTTTTTGGCTATTTTAAGGGTGTTTTGAACGCCAAATTTTTGCATAGAAAGTGCAAGATAGAGATTTAGGCATTCTTGGCAGGAAAATGTTTCTAGATCGGAGTATTTCGATTTTCGAGAGGTCTAATAGGTGAAGTTTCAATTCGAGGTGGCTTTTTATTTCACATTGTGGATGGCCAGATTTATAGACCACTTTAGGGGCATTTTAGTCTTTTTGTGAATTGACATTCTATATCATTGTATTGAAAGCATTTTTTTTATCTCCTAGCTTTTTTAAGTTTGTGCTTCGTATTTTGTCCAAAAACTTCTTGTGTCTACGTATAGGTTTAGTGCATTAAAATCCATGTTAATCTTGCCTTTATTCACACTAAGGTACATGTCTATATTCCATGTCAAATCAAGGCCTTTAGCTCATATTTGACTCCCTTAAAACAAAATGATTTATTTCTCATACTCATTTTCAATCACGTATTCACACAATAAAAATATTTTACACGTAAATCCAAATTTTTTTCTCATTTTAAACCACACATTCTCCAAAAATTACTATTCAAAATATCTTTTTAACACAAGAAAGACCATCAAACAAGAGCTTTGTAAGGCTCTCAATCATGTTTTTAGTCAACTACTAGGGTTTTGCATGCCCTTTTGCTTAGGGGAGCCTATGTGGTCGAGCCATCTTTTCACTCAATTGTGACTCAGCGGCTGAGAAACTTGGGCATGTAATAAAATCCTTCTGAGACTAACATGGAATCCAAATGAATCATAATTGTTTCAGCCCTTTGTTTGATCTTCATTATTTCTAAAATACATTTTTCTATTTCTTGTTTTCAACCACAAATTCTTCAATAAAATAATATTAGATGCAAACTCAAAATTTTTTCTTATTTTTTAACTTCACAATCTCTATCAATCTTCTATTTCAAAATACATTCTTAACCAAATAATGGGGTTCAAACAACATATAGTTAATCAATGACAAGGCCTGAAACTTATCTCATAATTTTCTAATTTATTTCCAGATTTGGGGGATCGTTATAGAAGTTTTCCTTTGTTACCAAATCAAAGGTGACAGAGCCGAGCTGCCAGGAATATGGTCTCACATTTAGCACATGTTAAATTAGGGCGATTGAAGGATATGGACCGGAGAAGGTGGCTAATTGAGTCTCTAAAGCTTCTCCTTGTGGACATCTATAAATCAGTTCGACCGAGGTTCTTGCAATGCACTAGCTCAATAAAGATGTTGAAGAACACATGGGCCAGCCCAACAAGTACCCAAATTTCCTCGGGAAAAATTCATATCTAAAAATTTAATTAGTACCCATGTCAAGCTAAGAAATAACGTTTAAATTTTAAAAATTAGATATTATTAAATTTTATATATGAAATAATTAATTCAAAAAATATTAAAGGTCACAAATTACTTCAAGATCACAAATACAAGATTTTATAGGTCATAATTTGTTCATCAATCACAAAATCACAAATTTTATAAGTTCTAACTTATTTAACGTTTACAAATTATCAAATAAATTGATCACGAGTAATTTTTCGATCACAACTTAATGAATTGTGAATCACAATCACTTTTTAAAGTCGTTTATTATTTATTGATAACAAATTAAATCGACAACAATCAACCAAA
Source organism: Fraxinus quadrangulata (assembly GCA_903798255.1). Lineage (NCBI taxonomy): Eukaryota > Viridiplantae > Streptophyta > Magnoliopsida > Lamiales > Oleaceae > Fraxinus > Fraxinus quadrangulata. The sequence continues at coordinate 58,647 of CAIGRB010086453.1, read as the reverse complement.
TAATTAATCATATATTAACCAATTTACTGATACTCCCCACCCCACCCCCACCCGTTTCAACAAAAACCACCACCACCACCAAGTCTTACAAAACCATTGCCACCGCCAGATTCAACAAAGCCATCGCTGCCACCAGATCTAGCAATGCCATCGTTAGATCCACCCCCACTAGATTCATTGTCGATCCAACAAAACCCACATCCACCACCATCTCCACCAACAAAAATCACAACTAAAGCATGTAAACCACCGTCACCACCATTCACTATGTGCGGCTTCTCCTCGCAATGACTATGATACTGCTGCGTGCAACATTGTCGACGATGGTGAGGTAGAGAGAATGAGAGGTAGAGCAGAAAGAGAATGGGTTGACAAGAAGGAAATAAATATTAGAGTTTGGAGTGCTAGTATATAATTAACTGAATTTTATAACATTATTATTTAATATTAAAATATTGTATTAACATCTGATTTTTGTATATATAAACTATAATTCTGATTTTTGAAATGCAATCTTTAAAAGTAGGCATCCATGTAATTTCCACGATTTCTTCTCTTATCCCTCTCCCACGACTTGGGAAACCAGATACATCTTTTAGATTCAATGATTGCATTCCCCTTTTCCTACGTCGTGATTCCTTATTTTCATTGTCATCCTCGTGCCTCTTTAGCTTCTAGGATTTAAAGAATTTTTTTGTAATCCTCTTGCTCTTATCTTGACACCATGCTTTGAAGCGCATGAAGCTCGTTGCTGCTCTTGCTTACGAATGTCACCGTCCTTAATTTCATGGAAAGTTAGCTATGACAATTTATAGTGATTATAAGAACCTTCTACATAAACCTCAATAAAACTGTATTTATGTATGTTCTCCTTTACTCAGACGCATGACTCTTCAAAAACATCAATGTATCTTGTAAATACAATGTGCGATCAATGACTATACTTATGAAAATTATAATGTATCTAATTAATGAAATTAAAGAGCTAATAAACTGGTTCAATGAATGCACGAACGTGTCAAATAAGAAAGTCAATAAAAAAGTAGTATTGAAATAGAAAATAGAACTTATCCATAAAATGATTCTCATCTACCCCTTTTTTTTCTCGGAAGGCTTGGGGCTCTTAATATATTATAGATAACTTGGTTTATATTTCTTTTTAAAATAAAAGGATTCCTTGACTAAGAAGAGAAGAATGCTTCATTTGAGATTGCAGTAGTCAGGTGAATACTATGTCACAACTTTAGATCATGTTTGGTTGGGCCTAAAAATAGTAAAATGCTTTTGTCCAATGTAAATTTACTTTTAAAAAATGCAAGTTTTTGAACTAAAAACCTCAAAGAGTAACTTAAAATCATTGTCAAAAAAAGGTTGCTTGTAACTTTATTGGTTTTATCCTTTTCACATCCTAGATGACCCTTACAGTGACAAATTGCAAGTCAGATGGTCATAAACTCTTATCTCTAAATGTCAAACTACGACCTTGTTTGATCATTTTTTAAAAAATATATATTTTCTCTTCTTTTCAACGATACATTCTTCAATATAATCATATTACACGCAATCCAAAAAATTTTCCTTCATTTTTTACCACACATTTTCCATTAATCTACTATTCCAAAATGCGTTCTACTCAAAAAAATGAGGCCCAAACGGATCCTATATATTTATGTGGGTGTAAATATGAAATTGCAAGCTCCAGGGCCTTTTCTTCTATGAGGTCAAAAACAGACTATTGGCAATTAAGCTCGAAAAAGTCATTACTACCACAGCTTGGATAAATAAATAGTTCGGCATAATAGAGCGCTTTCAGAGATGCAATCCTATCAATGTTCAGATTTCACGTCTAAACTGTTGAAGAAAAATACACGTGAAGAGAGGCAAAGAAACAAAGAAAAAGAATGCCACTATTGAAGAAAAATACACGTAAAGAGAGGAAAGAAACAACGAAAAAGAATGCCACTATTGTCAAGTGTTCATAAACTACATAAACATACTTGTTGCACATTCATCTTCTATTGAAAAACGGGGAAGAAGTTAGCTGGAAGACCACATCAGCAGCCAATACAGTCAGCAAGGAACACATCAGCAGCATCCTAAATCGATTCTAGAAGAAGGCATGGAAGGATCTAGTAGCTAAATCAGTTTTGCCACCTCATCATTTTCTGTTTTTCTGTTTTGGTTCT
>CAIGRB010086453.1:36965-54116 GCA_903798255.1 Fraxinus quadrangulata | reverse complement strand
TATATATACACGTTCATTATACACATTTGAATCAAGTGAGAAATATACAATACAAATTCTCTCAAATTGTGCCTCAAATATGTCCTTCAAATCAATTATATTTGAAGCTATTTTTAATCTGCAATTCCTGAAATGGTATCAGAGCATGAAATGGAGGAATCAAATGCTGGCAATGCAAGTCTAGGCCAAGCACAAAATGAAAATCCAAATGCAAATCAAACTGGTAGCTCAAACATCGTTTGTCATGATCCTACTCAACCAAGCAGCCCATACTTCACTGGAAACAATGATGGTACTGGTGCTGTTTTAGTTACTCAAACACTAGATGCCAGCAACTATTACTCGTGGGCTCAATCCATGAAACGGGCACTACGCATCAAAAACAAATTGGGATTTATAGATGGAAGCATATGTGAGCCAGAAGATCCAAATGATCCAATCGTGGAGCATTGGTTGCGGTGCAATGATATTGCCATCACCTGGATGCAGAACACAATGGCTATGGACATAAAATACAGCACCACCTATGCTGAAATAGCTCACCAGCTTTGGATTGAGCTGGAGCAGCGGTTTGCCTAGCAAAATGCACCTAGGATCTTCGAGGTTAAACATGCCATAACCATGCTACTGCAAAATCAAGACCCTGTGAATGTCTATTTCTCCAAACTTAAGACACTCCTAGATGAACTGATGAACTATGAGGTGATACCTAGCTGCAGCTGTGGAGGTTTGAAAATTGTAGTCCAAAATCAGCAAAGGGACTAAGTGATGAAATTCCTGATGGGGCTCAATGATTCTTGTAAAGGAATCAAGGCACAAGTCCTACTGATCAAGCTCTTTCCAAGCTTAAACAAGGTCTATTCAATCATACAGCAGTAGGAAAAGAGGAGAGAAATTTTAACTGAAGGAGGTAGACCTGTATGGCTCTTGTCTCCAAGAAAAGCTATAGAGAAGGTGGAAAACAAAATTTCCCAGCACAAAGAAGAGACGGTTATTATTGTACCTTCTACAAAATTTCAGGACATTCCATTGAGAGATGCTTCAAAGCTAATCCAACCAAATCAGTCTACTTTTATTTAGAGTTCCTGGCAATACCGCTGATAAGTGTTTTAAACTGCATGGATACCCACTTGGCCAGAAGTTTGAATGGAAGTCAAAACCACTAGCAAATCAGTCCATTGCATCCATACCTTCTACACAGGAAGTGGTGAATCCCAAGTCTCAAGTGTCATTAAGTCAGGAATAATATTCCCAGCCCACGGCACTTTTCAAGCCAACCACAGAACCTCAGTACGCTTCATACTTAGTGAACAATGTTCAGTGTACTAGAAGTCCTACCTCATCTGATGAAAACATACACCAACTTTCTGGTACATCCTTATGTATGTCTATTTTAGAATCAAAGTTTTCTAACATTTTAGAAGTTCCCTGGATCCTAGACACATGAGCTACTGACCATATGATTTGTCCGATCTCATTGTTTTCCTCCATTCAATCACAAGTCTCATATTCAGTAGCCTTACCAAATGGTAACAAGGTTCATGTCACACATATAGGGATAGTAAATGTCACATAAACTCTAACACTTCATGATGTTCTTTGTTTGCCAACTTCTCATACAATCTGATTTCTGCCAAGAAATTGACTCAAACCCTTAACTGCTGTCTGATTTTCTTCTCTCAATTTTGTTATATCCAGGACCTTTCAGTTTGGAAGACGATTGGCATAGGTGAAGTTAAGGAGGGACTCTATCATATGAAGCTTAAAAGAATCTCTCCTTCAGCTCTTATGGATCATTCCATCAGTTTAAACAATCAGCCTTTTACTTATGTTTCAGCTTCAGTAACTAATGACACTCAATATTTTGATGTTTGGCATTATAGATTAGGGCACCCCTCTTATTCTATTTCCAATGTTGATGGTGATGTTCAATTTTCAAAAACTTCCAACAATAAACACTGTTCTATATGTCCTCTAGCTAAGTTACACAAACTTCCATTCCCTGTAAGCACACACAAAGCTAAAAGGTGCTTCGAATTAATACATTGTGATATCTGGGGGCCTTGCAATGAAACTGGAAGTGATGGATCCAAGTATTTCTTGACCATCGTGGATGATTTCAGTAGAAGTACTTGGGCATACATGTTAAAACTAAAATCTGAAGCCACTGTTGCACTTCAAAATTTTTGTACTTTGGTAAAAACTCAATTTGAAACCAAGGTTAAAGTCATTCGAACTGACAATGGGGGTGAATTCAATATCAGAGACTTCTATCTTAAAAAGGGGATCATACATCATAGAACCTGTGTTGAAACACCACAATAAAATGCTGTAGTTGAGAGGAAGCACCAGCATATTCTCAATATAGCTAGGGCCTTAAGATTTCAAAGTGGAATCCCTCTCAAATACTGGAACTACTGTGTCCTAACTGTTGTTTACCTCATTAATAGGACACCATCTCACATTTTAAATAACAAAAGCCCTTATCAAATTCTTTTTAACAAAAAGCCAGAATACTTGCAGTTCAAAGTTTTTAGCTGTCTAGCATTTGCTACTACCATTATTAATGGGAGACACAAGTTTGACTCTAGAGCAAGAAGTGTACATTTATAGGCTATTCTCTTGGTGTCAAAGGATATATCCTACTGGATATTGAAACTAAGAGGATAATTGTGTCCAGAAATGTAGCTTTCTATGAAAATATTTTTCCTTTTAAAACTGAAAATCCCACCAGCAAAAATAAAGTGCAACTCAATCAAAATAATGACACTCTTCCTCAAAATCCATTTTTTCATAATGAAATTAGCCTAGCCACACCAACACAAAATGTTAGCTATGATCCACTAGAATTTGAATCACAGAGTACAGAGTCTTTAGAAAATGCTCCACAAACTCTTGACCACAATGAGCCTCAACCAGAACCTACAGATGAGGCCCATAATGTTCCTAATCTACCATCAGACACCATTCCTGCCACTCACTTGCCCCGTAGGTCTATTAGAATTCGAAAAGCACCAACTCACATGCAGGACTTCATATGTCAACAAGCTTCTTGCCTTCACCCATCTCAAGAGTTAAAAAAAAAATGAAGGGACTGAACTCCACAGGTAAGCAATATCCTCTTAACGCTATTATTTCATATAAAAAAATTGTCAACCACATATAAAACCTTTGTCACCTCTCTCACATCACAATCTAAACATAGAGACTATCAAGAAGCTAAAGACTCACCTGAATGGTGTGCTGCCATGAAAAATGAGATTAAAGCACTTGAGATTAATGACACCTGGGATCTTGTGGTTTTACTCCCTGACAAAAAGGCAATAGGGTGCAAATTGGTGTACAAAATCAAGTTTAATGCTGATGGAAGCATAGAGAGGTTTAAAGCAAGGTTAGTTGCAAAAGGGTATACACAGTATGAGGGATTTGATTATCATGAAACCTTTTCACCCGTAGCTAAGCTTGTCACCATCAGGACCTTGCTGGCTCTGGCTGCAATAAAGTGTTGGAGTGTCTTCCAATTTGATGTCAATAACGCCTTTCTGCACGGGGATTTGGAAGAAGAGGTATATATGGAACTTCCCCCAAGCTACTCAAAAAATGACAGGAAGAAAATTTGTAAGTTCAAGAAGAGTCCGTAGGGGTTAAAACAGGCATCACGCCAATGGTACTCTAAGCTCTCTAAATTTATTATTGAGCTAGGATACGTCCAATCCAAGGTAGACTATAGTCTGTTCACTAAAGGGTCTAGAAAATCTTTTACTGCCATTTTGATATATGTTGATGATATAATTGTTGCAGGAAATTGTGCTGACACAATTAACTATATTAAAAGTTGTCTTCATGACCAATTTAAAATCAAAGATCTTGGAAAATTGAAGTACTTCTTTGGCATAGAGATGGCCAGGTTTGCACAGGGTATCCACATATGCCAATGTAAGTATGCCCTTGATATACTAAGTGATTCAAGGACAATTGGCTGAGGACCAGCTAGGATCCCTTTGGATCAAAATGGAAAATTGATTAAAGATGAAGGAGAACTTCTCCCTGATCCAGCGCTTTACAGGAGACTGATTGGCCGATTGCTGTACTTAACCATTATCGGGCCAAAAATTTCATACTCGGTCCAATTGTTGTTAAGTCAGTTTATGTGTACCTCTCGATTACCACATTTGCATGCAGCACACAAGGTTCTAAGGTATATTAAGAGGACCCCAGGACGAGGTTTATTCTATTCAGCAAATTCAAAGGAACAACTCCACGGATATTGTGATTCCTACTGGGGAGCATGTCCTGAAACCAGAAGATCAACAAGTGGATATTGTGTCTTCATTGGAGAGTCATTGGTATCTTGGAAATCCAAGAAGCAGCATGTTGTTTCCAGGTCTTCTTCAGAAGCAGAATATAGAGCCATGGCCAATCTATGTTGTGAATTAGCATAGTTTCGATACCTACTTAAAGATTTGAGAATAGATCATCCTCAAGCTGCTTTCATGTACTGTGATAATAAATCTGCAATACACATTGCTATAAATCTGGTTTTCCACGAAAGAACCAAACACATAGAGCTTGATTGTCACCTAATGCGAGATAAAATACAAGAGGGAAGCATCATCACAAGACATGTGCCCAACAGATCACAGACGGCAGACATTCTCACCAAGGCCTTGAGTTCTCAAAGTTTTTATTCGTGTATGAACAAGATGGGATTTATGGACATATACTCTACGTCTTGCGGGAGGCTATTGAAAAATGATGAAGAAGTTGAGCTGGAAGACTACATCAGCAGCCCATACAGTCAGCAAGGAACACATCAACAGTATCCTAAATCGATTATAGAAGAAGGCATGGATGGATCTAGTAGCTAAATCAGTTTTGCCACCTCATCATTTTCTATTTTTCTGTTTTGGTTCTCTGCACTATTCAGCTGTAAATATTCCTTTAGTTATAGGTGTGATAATTGTGTATATATATATATATATATATATATNTGTGTGTGTGTGTGTGTGTGTATATATATATACACATACATACATTCATTATACACATTTGAATCAAGTGAGAAATATACAATACAAATTCTCTCAAATTGTGCCTCAAATATATCCTCCAAATCAATTATATTTGAAGCTATTTTTAATCTCCAATTCCTGAAATCTTCTCATGAGCTTCATTAACCTTTTGTTAGTGGCATAAACCTTGCTCGCAAGTTCAAAAATATTCCCCTGGAAGATGAGTGAAAGAAATGAAATAAAAAGGGATAGTACAAATCCAAATTCACTGTAGTAGTAAAAGAAGTGAAATCGAGGATAAATTTGTTCTCTAGAATGTAACAAGAGAAATTCCAAGTGGGAGAAAGGCAGAAAGCAACATACCAGAAACACGCAACACTACTTTGGACTATAACCCGGAACTGAAGGGGTACATATTGGTGATTTACCCATCCAACAACTGGCCAGAACTGCATATTATTCGTCCAATTTAGTAGTTTCATATTTTGCCCTTCTTACTCAATAATAGGGAGAAAATTTTTAAGCACGAAAGGTAAAATGAGATTATATGGCATACTGTCCATGACGTATACAACACAGTGAGATATTACTTCTTAATTTGGGATTTCACATGGATCCAGGGTCTTCCTGTGCATACTGTAGTGTTAGAGTAAGCAAAATCCTTGTCTTATTACTTTCTTTGGGTTAGAATTTAGCAAAATCCTTGTCTTATTATTTTCTTTAGGTCAGAATTTAACAGAAAATAGTTGAGTGAAGAAACTAATATGCTTATTCTTGGAGTATCACCTCACAAATCAACAGCATGGAGTTAAAGAGAAAGGAAGAAAAAGCAAAGTCAGTTGCTACATTTAGAAGCTAGTTAAAGTTAATTGGAAGAGTCAGTTAATTTAGTTCAAGATAGTTAGAGAAGTTAGTTAATTTCTGTTATTTTTATTATTCAATCAGTTGAGCTTTTTCTGTATAATTAGAGCTCAAGTTCTTGTAAATCAATCAATGAATTGAGCTAAAATTCAATAGAATTCATTTTTCAATTCTTCAATTGTCTCTCAGTTTTCTTTCATTCTTGTTCTCAACATGGTATCAGAGCTCAATACCATACTTGCTTCCGCGCCTTTTTCCTCTTTCTGAACTTAAAATCTACATTGTAATTTGCTCAGGAATTGCAATCTGCTCGAAATTTTCTCTGGAATCTTAAACCCATATCAATTTTTCTCTTCTTCTTGATAAAATGACATAAGCGAATTATCTCAATCCTTCAGATGATTCATCTCTTCTTCTTGATAAAATGACAAAAATAAATCATCTCAATCCTTCTGATGATTCATCTAGCCCATATTAGCTCCATCCTAGTGATAATCCAGGTTCTCTTTTAGTCTCAGAAGTATTTATAGGAGACAATTACATTGCCTGGAGATGCTCGATCACCATTGCTCTGACTGTGAAAAATAAAGTGGCTTTTATTGATGGTTCAATTTCTGTTCCTCCTGCTATTCATAGCATCCTTCATACTGCTTGGCTTCGTGCAAATAATTTAGTACTCTCTTGGCTTATGAATTCTATTTCTAAAAATATTAGAAATAGTTTACTTTATGTTGCATATGCTGTGGATCTTTGGAATGAAGTGAAAACCAGATATTTGAGAAGTGATGACCCAAGGGTTTTTCATCTTGAAAAATCCCTAAGTTCTATAAATTAGGGTTCATCATCAATTACAGAATATTTCAATGTCTTTAAAACTCTTTGGGATGAATATGTAAGCTATAGGCCTTTTCCAACTTGTACATGTGGCAAAATGGCTTCTTGTACATGTGATCGGTTCAATTTCCTACTACTTCGACAGCAATCATATTATATATTAAAGTTCTTTATGGGCCTTAATGATTCCTATGCATCTGTGAGGAGTCAGTTATTACTTGTTGTGCCATTGCCTATCATGGCTAAAGTCTTTTCATTGTTGCTTCAAGAAGAAAGTCAGAGGCAATTAACAAATTCTGCAAATAATGAATCTCATGCTTTGTTAGCAAAATAGCACACTCAGCCTAATCAGATTAACCAGTTCAAGTTCTCCAAAGACAAGTTGAAGAAATCCTTGCTTCATTACACTCACTATGGCTACAATGGCCATACAATTGATAAATGCTTTCAGTTACATGGTTATCTCCCTGGATGGACTGGACCAAAGGGAAAAAGGAATCCTCCCTCTGCACACGCATGCAGCCATTTCAACTGAAGAGTTTTGAATTCAAGGTAGTAATGAGAATCAAAGGTTCAGTTTAACTGCTGAAGAGTTTAATAAACTCATAGCACTTGTCAATTCAAGTTCCACTCCAAACAACAGCAAACGTAGCAACCACTTCTCATTTCTCTGGTAAACCTTTTAATCAATGTAATTCTACCTCTACCAGGTTACATTCTGAATTTTCTTAGATATTAGATACCGGTGCAACTGTAAGGATTACACGACACTATTAGTAACAACAAACAATTGATAAACGTTTAAATGTGCAGTAATAAACGAAATAACAGTAAAGAACACAAGAGATTTTCGCTCTAAGGCAAGAGGTTCGGATTAAATCCTAATCCCCTTTAGAGCTTCCACCAACGGGAAGAAATCACTATTAAAACCAAGGATCAAAGTCCGTTCAACGATTACACCAAGGCACTCAGATGAAATCACTCAAGATTTCTTCAACATAAGGAAACCCTCAAACGACCGAATACAGAATCCACTCAAGGATACAAGTTAGCCTCTCTACAAGTCACTCAAGAGATGTAAACGACTACACTATACTCGATTTACATGAGACTCTTTTTTCAGAGATCAAGAGACGAAAAAACGGCGTAAGACGAAGAAGAGAGTTCCAGAGCAGATCTCACACAGAAAAATGAAAAGCCAACCGTCAGAAAAAATATCTCAACCCTAGAGTATAAGGAAGTCTCCAGAAGGTCACCATCCAACGGTTATTGGGGCGACACTTGGCTACTTCTCCACCATTCGATCTGGGCAAAATATATTCAACAGTCAAGGCTTCATTTAATTACCGGAGTCCAACAATTAAGCAGATGGCTCAGCCCAATTCATCACACACAGGATTCAGCCCATTACAATAATAGTGGCCCACATCATTGTGCCAATCTTTACAAGATCCACCTTGGTACAATGATCCAAGGTTCATGTATAGTGATTTCCCCTTTATGATATCATTTGCTCTTATTACCTGATACACAAATCAGCAGGAGTCAATGTTAAGTAGCTTTAAACAATCCAGAAACTTGTTTAAAGGCAGTACTTTTGTTCCAACATCAGCAGGATTAAAAAGAGTAGATATTTTCTCAAGTTTCACAACTCCTTGTGATATTACATCTCTAATGAAATGGAATTTCACATCAACATGTTTTGATCTATTGTGCAAAACAGGATTCCTACTCAAATAAATGGCAGATTGACTATCAGAGAATAAAACAACATCTTTGATAAAACCAAATTCATTTAACAACCCTTTCAGCCAGATGCCCTCTTTTATAGCATCAGTTGCAGCAATGTATTCAGCTTCAGTTGAAGACAATGCAACAATTTTCTGTAATTGAGATTTCCAACTAATGCAGGAATTACACAGAGTGTACACATAAGCAGAAGTAGACTTTCTGTTATCCCTATCACCAGCATAGTCAGAATCAGTGTAACCCCTCAAGATAACACCATCAGATTGCCTTTTATAATGAATCCCCAAGTCACAAGTTCCCTTAATGTATCTAATGAGCCATTTCATGGCTTCCCAGTGAGTTTCACCTGGATTTGACATAAATCTACTCAACACACTTATAGAAAAGGCCAAATCAGGTCTAGAACAAACCATCAGATACATGACAGACCCAACTGCACTAGAGTAAGGCACTTTAGCCATTCTTTTGCACTCAGTTTCAGATTTGGGAGATTGATCACTAGATAGTTTAAAGTGATTAGCTAAAGGTAAACTCACACTTTTAGCTTCAGTCATTGAAAAATTTTCCAATAATTTCATTACATAAGGTTTTTGACTTAGACTAAGTATGCCTTCTTTTCTATTCCTTTTAATTTCGATACCCAGAATTTTTCTAACAGGACCTAAGTCCTTCATTTCAAATTCAGATTTCAATTTGTTTTTAATAGACTCTATTTCCTTCTTGTCATGACTAGCTAAAAGCATGTCATCAACATAAAGAAGAAGATAGAGTGAATTTTCTCCACCATTTCCTTTACAGTAAAGACAGGTATCAAAATTACTTCTTTTAAAACCAAGTCCAAGTACAAAAGTATCAAATCTTTTGTACCATTGTCTTGGAGCTTGTTTTAAGCCATATAGAGATTTCTTAAGAAGGCATACTAGGTCAGAATTTTTATTTATTTCAAAACCTTTTGGCTGTTTCATGTAAATAGTTTCATCAAGGTCTCCATTTAAGAAGGCAGTTTTGACATCCAATTGATCCAATTCCCAATTGAACTGAGTTGCTAAAGCTAGTATCACTCTAACAGTTGTAAATTTTACAACTGGTGAAAAGATTTCATTAAAATCTATTCCCTCCTTTTGAGTGAAACCCTTAGCCACTAGTCTAGCCTTGTATCTAAGGTCATTTTCACTTTGTTCCCCTCTTTTTATCTTAAAGATCCATTTACAATCCACAACCCTACTATCTTTAGGTCTATTCATTAACACCCAAGTTTTATTCCTTCTAAGTGATTCCATCTCATCTTGCATTGCTTCAAGCCAATGCTTGGAATCTGTCCTACTTATAGCTTCTTCATAAGATACAGGATCATTATCAATAAAACTTTGAACAGTAAGCAAGGACACTTCATCATCAAATCTCACAGGTGGTCTAACAAGTCTTCTTTCCCTATCCCTTGCTAGCTGATAATCACCTAAGGTCTGATTTGTGTCTAAGTTGACATCAGATTGTTCAACTTCATCATTTCTGAGAACTTCAATATCAGTGTCAAAGTCTACCTCTCCAGTATGGGTGTTAGGTGGGGAAATACTATCATCAACTTGCTCCACCTCAATTTCAGTCTCTAACTCAATACTATCAGACTGATCTAAAGGTCTAAGTCTACTGTCAGTCCTTAAACAGGGTAAATCATTTTCATTAAACACCACATTTCTACTTATAATGATTTTATATCCTCTGTTTTCCCTTACCCATAGTCTATACCCTTTAACTCCTTCACCATAACCTAAGAATACACATTTAAGAGACCTAGGATCTAATTTTCCTTCAGATTGATGTGCAAAGGCAGCACACCCAAACACTCTTAAATTTCTAAAGTCAACAGGTTCACCATTCCACATTTCTTCAGGAGTTTTAAAGGATATAGCACTAGAGGGACTCCTATTAATGAGATAGCTAGCAGTTTTTACAGCCTCTCCCCAAAATAATTTGGGAAGGCCAGAACTTAGTAGCATGCATCTAACTTTCTCGAGCAATGTTCTATTCATTCTTTCAGCCAAGCCATTTTGCTGTGGAGTGTGTGTTACAGTTCTGTGTCTCATAATACCATGCAGTTTACACAACTCATCAAACTCATGATTGCAAAATTCAAGGCCATTATCAGTTCTTAAAACTTTGATTCTCTTATCAGTTTGATTTTCAATCAAGGTTTTCCATTCTTTAAAAGTAACAAAGGTATCAGATTTAGATTTCAAAAGAAAGATCCAGTTTTTTCTAGAAAAATCATCAATAACCAACAAGAAATATTTGAAACCAGTATGTGTAGGTACAGAAGCTGGTCCCCACAGATCAGCATGCAAATATTCAAGTATTGACACAGATTTATGCATTCCAGGCAAGAAGGGTAATCTATTTTGTTTTCCTAGGATGCAATGATCACAAAAACTGAGTTTTTCAATGTTGTCCTTTCCAAAGGCACCTTGCCTTTTTAAAATCTGCAAGCCTTTGTCACTAATATGCCCTAGTCTTTTGTGCCATATTTGTGACATGTTATTTGAAACAGAAAGTGCTGCTGAAGGGGAATTAAGAAAAAATTGAGTTTGTAAAATGTAAAGGCCATGTCTCTTGGGGACTTCCACAATCAGTTGTGAATCCCTCAAGATTTTAATGTAACCCGTATTAATCATAATGTCATAGTTTAGGTCATCTAAAACACCTAAAGAAATTAGATTTCTTTGAAGGTCAGGAACATATCTGGTCTTCTCTAAGACAAGCAGATTATCATCCTTAACTCTTAAAGTGATAGTTCCTATGCCCTTAACTTGACATGCCATATGATTACCCATTAAAACTTGACCCCCATTTATATTTTCAAAATCAGTGAACCAATTTTTATTAGGACACATGTGATAGGTGCAGCCTGAGTCAAGGATCCACTCTTGACCAGGCTGATGGGCAACAGCAACATAGACTTCATCTATGTCTGATTTGTTGTTGCAAGTTAAGGCTGCATCCCCATCAGTTCTAGACTTGTATCTATTATCATTTAATCTCTTAGGGCAGTCTTTGATGAAATGACCTTCCTCTTGACAGTAAAAACATTTCTTACCCTTTACCTTCACTTTGTCCTTTTGAAAAAATTTCTTCTTGTGTCCTACTCTTTTATTGACATTATTGTTTTTAGGGTTAAACTTGGGTCTAACCATCAGGTTCAGGGCACTGGAAGATTCTTTCCTTTCAGATTTTAGTTCTAACTCCTTGGTTCTTAGAGCATTAATAATAACCTCAGTAGTTAGTGTGTCCCTTCCATACTCAATAGCATTTTTAACATCTTTGTATTTATCACCTATTGAGTTTAATAAGACCACAGCCAACTGTCCACTTGAGAGTTTCTCATCACAGTTGGCTAGGTCACGGGTTAATCTATTGAATCTATCAATATTTGTGTCAAGATCAAGGGAGGGATCAAGTTTAAAACCAAAAAACTGTTTTAGGAGGTAAACTTTATTTGGCATAGCTTTGTTGAAGTAAGTGACCTCCAGTTTTTTCCACAATTCAGCAGCAGTTTTTGTCTCTCCTACTTCTCTAAGGACATTGTCAGATAAATGCAGAAAAATTGAACTCCATGCAATTTCATCTTGCTCAGTAACTTTACTGGATTCCATATCAGTAGGCCATGACTCATCAAGGGCCTTAGCACATTTTTGTTGCAATAAAAGGGCTTTCATTTTCTGACGCCAGAGACTAAAGTCTCCTTTGCCATTAAACACCTCCAATTCAAATTTGGAAGAAGGCATTATAAAAGTTTGTGTGTTTAACTAATCAATACAGATCAGGCAGGGCATACCAGTGATATACACTATCAGTAGTAATTCAAAAAAGCCAATCACTCAAGAGACAAGAATATATGAATTATTTTTCAGTATAATGTGTATGCTAATTGTCTATCACTGATTCTGTTTCAGGTAAGGTTCTTTAACAACTAATGTAGCAGTTTACAAGAAATATAGCACAGATCACCACAGTTGTATTTTACAGAAAAAATGCAGAATACAAGATATGATTGTATTGTGGTTCTTGACTCGACAAAGGCAAGACAACCCTCAGATTCCAGACAACTCACGGTTTCTGGACAAAGGAATTGCCAAGCAGAGTTTCAAGAAACCCCAAACTTTTTACTAAGGTAAAAATAACAGATCAGTGCTTAAGTTGTAAATCAGAACGAACTCACCAAGAAACCCTATTATTCGGGTTTCAAGAAGCAAGAGCAGAATACGAATCCAGAGTATGCGAAGTGTCTGCACAGATCGAGACCAAGAATCACAGCCTGAAGCTCTGATACCACTGTAAGGATTACACGACACTATTAGTAACAACAAACAATTTATAAAGTTTAAATGTGCAGTAAAAATCGAAATAACAGTAAAGAACACAAGAGATTTTCGCCCTAAGGCAAGAGGTTCGGATTAAATCCTAATCCCCTTTTGAGCTTCCACCAACGGGAAGAAATCACTATTATAACCAAGGATCAAAGTCCGTTCAATGATTACACCAAGGCACTCAGATGAAATCACTCAAGATTTCTTCAACATAAGGAAACCCTCAAACGACCGAATACAGAATCCACTCAAGGATACAAGTTAGCCTCTCTACAAGTCACTCAAGAGATGTAAACGACTACACTACACTCGATTTACATGAGACTCTTTTTTCAGAGATCAAGAGACGAAGAAACGGCGTAAGACGAAGAAGAGAGTTCCAGAGCAGATCTCACACAGAAAAATGAAAAGCCAACCGTCAGAAAAAATATCTCAACCCTAGAGTATAAAGAAGTCTCTAGAAAGTCACCATCCAACGATTATTGGGGCGACACTTGGCTACTTCTCCACCATTCGATCTGGGCAAAATATATTCAACAGCCAAGGCTTCATTTAATTACCGGAGTCCAACAATTAAGCAGATGGCTCAGCCCAATTCATCACACACAGGATTCAGCCCATTACAATAATAGTGGCCCGCATCATTGTGCCAATCTTTACAAGATCATATGATTGGTTCACCTCTGTTGTACTCTTCTACCCCTAAACCAATATCAAATTTCATTAACCTTCCTAATGGACAAACTGTTCCAGCAATCTATACTGGAACAGTAAGTCTCTCCAGCACACTACATTTAAATAATGTCTTATGTGTTCCTAGCTTTTCTTTCAAGCTATTGTCCATTTCAAAATTAACCAAAGAATCTAATCTTTGTCTTTCTTTTGTGGATCTTGTTGCCTTTTACAGGACCAATCGATGAAGATGATGATTGGGATTGCATTTGAGAAACAAGGACTTTATCACATCTCTCAAGCTCCTTCCAAAGTTAATTCCTGCCAGCAATATCAATCTGCCTTTACACCAGTCCTTGCTTCAGCCACTTCTCAAAACCTTTGGCACTACAGATTAGGTCATGTCTCAAATTCTAGAATGCCTTTCCTTAGAAAAATAGACAATTTAGTAACATTTGCTTGTGCAAATGTCTGTGAAATCTGCCCTCTAGCAAAACAAAAGAGCTCTTTTTTCCTGTATCACAAAGCATTTTTAATAAAGAGTTTGATTTGATTCATTGTGACATATGGGGTCCATTTTCCAAAATATCATATTCTGGTTTCAAATTCTTCCTTACTAGAGTAGATGATTTTACAAAATGCACCTAGGTATATATGCTCAAAAATAAATCCAAGGTGTCTTTATTGTTGCAAAACTTCTGTAAAATGGTAACCACTCAGTTCAACACTCATGTTAAAACCATAAGAACAAACAATGGTTCGAAATTTACTCTTGTAAAGTTTTACACTGAAAACGAAATTTTACATCAAAGGAGTTGTGTAGAAACCCCACAACAAAATGAGGTTGTTGAGAGAAAACACCAACACCTATTAAACATAGCCAGAAGCCTGATGTTTCAAGCAAACTTACCTTTAACCTTTTGGAGTGATTGTGTGCTAACTGCACTACATATCATAAATCGAATTCCAACCCCTCTTCTTCAAAACAAAACACCTTTTGAGATGTTATTCACAAACTACCTAATATTTCTCATTTAAAGGTCTCTGGATGCTTATGCTTTGCATCCACAATCACTAGTCACATACAAAAGTTCGATCCAAGAGCAACTAAGTATCTATTTTTAGGATATCCATCTGATGTCAAAGGTTACAAACT
Source organism: Fraxinus quadrangulata (assembly GCA_903798255.1). Lineage (NCBI taxonomy): Eukaryota > Viridiplantae > Streptophyta > Magnoliopsida > Lamiales > Oleaceae > Fraxinus > Fraxinus quadrangulata. The sequence continues at coordinate 39,471 of CAIGRB010086453.1, read as the reverse complement.
CATGGAGCTGAGCACAAACAAGATCATCATTTCCAGAAATGTTGTCTTCCATGAAACCAACTTTCCATTCAAGCAGCTTCCTTTTAATTCTGAAATACCAAATTTTCTATTTCCTCCTTCTCAAATAATCCTATATCTTCCTCTGGTCATAACACTTTCTCACAGGAAGACAATCACCATCTTGTTCGTATACCTTCTGATCAAAATGCTCCTTCACAAGAACCATCAGATTCCTCACAAATCAACAGCCACCATCATACTGATGCTACAAATACTAATGTTGCAAATTCCATTCCTATTAATTCAGCAGATCCCATCACCACTTATTCTCACATCAGAAAATCAACAAGACCTAAACAACCACCAAATTTTCTGCAAAATTACGATTGTGGCAATGTCTCCTTGTTTCCTTATGCAAACAACTCATCTGCTTCCATTGATTGTTTTTCTAACACAGGTAACCTCTATCCCATGTCAACTTTTCTCTCTGTCAATAGACTTTCACCACCTCACAAAGCCTTGTTAGCTTCCATTTCTCTTAAAAAAGAACCCAAATCATATAAACAAGCTGCAAAAATACATAAATGGCAAGTTGCTATGAGGAATGAAATAAATGCTTTGGAGTTAAACAAAACTTGGGAACTTGTTACTCTTCCTAAAGATAAGCAGCCTATAGGTTGCAAATGGATCTTTCAAGTAAAATACAAGGCTAATGGAACTATAGAAAGACACAAAGCAAGGTTGGTGGCTAAATGTTACACCCAACAAGAAGGATTGGACTTTTTTGATAGTTTCTCTCCAGTGGCAAAGATCACTTCAATTCGGTTATTGCTGGCTATGGTTGCTATCGGGGCTGGCACATACACCAATTAGATGTAAATAATGCATTTTTACAGGTAAATTGCATGAAGAAGTTTATATGGAAGTGCCCCGTGGTTTGGAAGTTAAACAACCCAATATGGTTCGAAAACTGCTAAAAAGTCTCTATTGTTTGAAGCAGGCCTCTCGACAATGGTTTGCAAAAATTTCCCAAGCTCTTCTTGATTATAGATTCACTCAAGGCAATTTTGATTGCTCATTTTTTATTAAGAAAACTAACACCTCTTTCATAGCACTACTAGTATATGTGGATGATGTTTTACTAGCTAGTGATAATCTGACTGAAATACAGCAACTCAAGACTTTTCTACATGATATGTTTACAATCAAAGACTTAGGGCAGTTGAAGTACTTCCTAGGATTGGAAGTGGCTAGATCAAAATCTGGAATTTCGATTTGCTAAAGAAAGTATGCTTTGGACATACTTGAGGATACAGATCTTATAGGCTCTAAACCAGTTGCATTCCCAATGGAATCTAACCTTAAACTTAGTGTAGAAGATTCAGATCTATATGAGGATGCCTCACGTTACAAAAGGTTGATTGGCATATTATTGTATTTGACATTTACAAGGCCTGAATTGGCTTATTCTGTTCAGGTTCTTAGCCAGTTTCTTGTTAAATCTGTAGTTGCTCATCATCAAGCTGCAAATACGTGTGCTTAGATACTTAAAGGCAACACCAGGTTAGGGGTTATTCTTCTCCTCCTTCTCCTCAGAGTAAAAGTTGAAGGCCTTTTTTTATAGTGATTGGGCATGCTGCTTAGATACCGAGAGAAGTGTTAGAGGTTGTGCAATTTTTTTAGGAGACTCATTAATCTCATGGAAATCAAAGAAACAAGCTACAGTTTGCTGCTCATCTGCAGAAGCAGGATATAGAGCCCTTGCAGCCACCACATGCTCTTCAAGATCTTAATGTTGATCATTCTCAACCAACTTTGCTCTACACTGATAGCAAGTCTGTTTTATCCATTGCAACAAATCCAGTACAGCATAAAAGGACCAAACATAATCAAATAGATTGCTATCTTGTTAGAGAAAAACTGAAACAAAATATAATCAAGCTCTTTTACATTCCCTCAAGGTTAGCAGACATATTCACAAAACCTCTCGGATCACTGCCTTTCCATCACAATTTGTGCAAGATGAGCATTATAAATATACATGCTCCTCGTGAGGGAGGGTCTTGGAGTATCACCTCACAAATCAACAACATGGAGTTAAAGAGAAAGGAAGAAAAAGCAAAGTCAGTTGCTACAGTTAGAAGTTAGTTAAAGTTAGTTGGAAGAGTCAGTCAATTTAGTTCAAGATAGTTAGAGAAGTTAGTTAATTTCTGTTGTTTTTTATATTCAATCAGTTGAGCTTTTTCTGTATACTAGTTCTATGCCCGTGCAATGCACGGGCTGTGTTTTTTTTTAAGGTAATGTTAGCGTATGGAGTAGTAAGAATTGATGATAGATGTATTGATTGGATTAGGTTAAAAAATTTAGTTGAATATAACGTCATTGTTGGACGTATGTAAATAAATTTTTTTTCCCAATGTTACTTCATCTGTAAAAAAAAATGTCATTGTTGTGCATGTATAATTATAAGTGCAACGACGACCATCTATTATTGGAGAAAACTTTT
>CAIGRB010086453.1:12710-28884 GCA_903798255.1 Fraxinus quadrangulata | reverse complement strand
TCAATCTGTTGAGCTTTTTCTGTATTATTAGAGCTCTAGTTCTTGTAAATCAATCAATGAATTGAGCGAATATTCAATAGAATTCATTTTTCAATTCTTCAATTCTCTCAGTTTTCTTTCATTCTTGTTCTCAACACTTATTCCAAACAAAATTCAACAAGAATTCGAGAGAGAATATCTATTGTTCTTCAATGACAGTTACTGAAGACGAAACCAGAAATAAGATGTTGACCTCGCACCAGAATACAATATCAGGAATTGTTCATTATACGGACTATCTATTTTTCGCCATTTAAATGTGATTCTTGAACAATATGATTTTCAAGAAAGTAGAAACTATGACTAAGATTGTCCAGAAAAGAACCTGCTTTTCTCCATGTAGTTTATTTTGCATGATTAGCAGAAATAATTTATGGGTTGAGAATGTGCAAGACAGACTCACCCTCAACAACAAACCCATAGTAAATCATGAAAAACATATTGTTCCAAGGCGAAGAAGTAAGTTGCTCCAGCACCACCTGAAATAATATAATTTAGCATTTAAAGTTTCTAATTATTCTAGCTTTTTCTCTTTATAATTTTTTTTACCAATGTGAATACAGGACCTTCTTTTGACAAGGAAGATGTTAAAATACGAAAATATTAAAGCTGCAAGTTTTGACAGTGTATCAGAGAATAAGGGTGTGAGGAGTACCTTCTTGGCAACAATTTGATTATACTTCTTCCCTTTAAAAATTTTGTCCAGCAAAATGTGAAAAAAATGCCCAAATGGTCCCAGATAGGCAGCGCCAAAAATCTACATTTAGGAAAAAGAGAGAGATCAAGTATGTGTAAAACTCAGTTTCGTAGTGTTAAAAGAAATTTTTTAATGAATTTTTTTCCCCTCTCTAAAATCTTGAACCTTTTGATGAAATGATTTAATATGGTATCGGAAAAGATAAAGGCCTAAAATTTAAGTTTTGTTATCACTCATTTATGAAACTCGTGCATGGGTGAGACCTCTAGAACTTGTTTGAGAGTGATTAAAATCTAATTAAAATTAAAAATATATTCGTTATTTATTCTCCCTTCTTCTTCTTTTCTCTATTTTTTATTGTTTCTCTCCATTTTCAATGAAAAAAGGATTAAATTGTAATTAAAAATTTATCATAACATTTTTTTCATCCATTTTTTTAAAAAAAGACCCATTCATCTTCCTTTCACTCAATTTTTGGGGATTTTGGTGTTGTTCACTGTAGTTGTGACTCGTCCAACGCTGGGTTTCCCTCGTTCGTTTGTGGCGCGGCTTCTTCTGCCGATAAAACCGGTATTATGCGAAAGACTGAGCACAATACAATAAGAATCTGTTGCTGTGTGATTTGGATACAATGTTTTCGACAGTGTTCTCGCCTTTAGAATGTGTTTTGTGCTTTCACCGAGATTAATACTATCAGGTTTTAGTAGATTGTAATTTCTTCAGTAAATGCTGGCTATTTTATAATTACAAAATTTAGTTTGTATTCATTTTTTATATATTCCCTTTTTGACTTTTTTATTTCTTCCTGAACAATTTCGAATTTTCTACGTGCAAAAATGTGGAATTATTTTCACTGCGACTCTTTGTTTCAGAATTTCAGGAATTGGAGTTGGTTGACAGCTTCACGCCATGAGAAAGAAGTTTGATACTCCATTTCCAACCGCGAGTATGCTCTCGCCCTCCCTATATGTATATGTAAGTAATAATTTTGGTTATGAAGACTAATTGAGTCATTTTTGTTCTTCATATTGTGTAATCAGTTGAAAAACAATGAAATTGATTTTGGTTTTGAAAAAGTGGAATTATTTTCACTGCGACTTTTTTGAGAATTTCAGGAATTGTATATGATTTTCCATGTTCAATTGTAATGATTCCATGATCCCAAGTTAATTTAGGCATTGAAGGTTTTATTTCCCTTTATTCAAAATTTACTGTTTCAATCTATTATTTGGTTTTTCATTAGATGATGATGAAGAGTTAGGGTTAGAATATGTTATTTTGTTCTCTGTAATTTATATTATTTTCATTTGAAGTTAAAGCTGAAAATTTAGAATTTATGTGTCCTTACGGCTTCATTTCTTGTACTTATTGTCTTCGTTCTCTCTGCGTGTTCATTAATTTCTTGATTGGCTGAAAATTTTTCTGTCTTTCAAGTTCATTTTATCAATAGAAACGTACATAACTCATTGTCTTGGTATTCATTTTCTATAAAATTTTCATGCCATCTCATGATTACCGTCTTCAAAATGCCTGAAAGTGCATCTTGTCGTCTCATATTCCATATTTAAGTTCAAGATTTACCCTTTAAACATGTTATTTGTTCTATGATGTCGAGAATTAGACTTTAAAGGAAGTTGACACGGAAAAATTACTTGGTAAGTGCAACGAAAGTTAAGAATCTCGAATACTTAATCCAAAGGTAAGCAAAATTTAAATTCAATTAGAAATTATTTTGACGTGTATTTTTATGCAATTTTTCCCGTTTATTTTATTCATTTGTGCCTACGAGATTATAAGAATAAGGCATGTTTTTATGGTTTCTTTTGCGCTCAAGAATTCTGTCTTAGCTGATGGAGATTTTTAATTATTTTTTTCTATTTTATTTAGTTCTTTTGATTTTGTGTGCAATGTAATCATAATGTCGAATGACAGCAATTTACTACAACGCTTTTTTCAATTTATTGGACCATCATTTGGACATAATGTTAGACATATTTACAATATTAGGAAAAATGGACATATATGTCACTTCATAGTAGGTTGGTCAGAGTATGTAAGACATACAAATATCCAAGTAGCCCCCGGGGCATATCCCAACAGAGATCACGGGTTCGATTCATGGGGCTCTTGGAAGGTAGGCTCTCTCCTGGAAGGTAGGAGTTCTCCTGGAAGGCAAGATGTAAGATGGATTTGGCTCGCTCAGCACTTGGCAATTCAGTTAGGGGGGCTCTTGGACCCTGACTAGTTTGGGGCACATCCCGCGGTTTACCTGATCTGTGTGATGAGGGATCGAATCGCAGACATCAACATTAGTCGTCGAATGTAGACGTCTGGGTATATATATCCAAGTAGGTGATACGTGTTTTTGGCTCCTCAATGAAGATGAAGAAATATCAATGTTTGAAGTGTACGAGATCTATCCTGCAAATGGAAGCTTCATTCCTACGTAAATTATGATATTCTGCTCCTAGCTTTTTACTCATGCTCACGTTTTTCCATTTTTTGCCCTTTTTGCACGAACACAAATACAGAAATATCTTTCACAAATTTACTTTTGTGGACATGTATACACTCCCATTGATAAGTGTTTCACAAAGTTCTTCTATATTAGTTACCCTCCATTTAAATATACCTATTTTCAGCCAAAATTCTTCTATATTAGTTACATGAATTATGCTGTGTACATAAAAGTACACACGACGGCTCCCTATTGGGGGGTGCCTAAGCCTGTGGGCCCAAGTACTCTCTCAATAGGGGACCGTCATGTGGCTATTATGTCAACCCTTATGTGTAATGCTATGCATTAATAGTATTACCGTAGTTACACTCCCTTTAAATATACCTAATTTCAATTTTTTTTTCTTTTTTTTTTTTCTAAATAAATATATTCAATTGTGGATTTTCACATTTCTCTTATATTATTAAGTGAATATCTTCATTTGCAAATTCCAACTTTTGACTCGTGGATTTCATCACAATTTCGAGATGATAAATCTGATGGAATTTTTTATCCATGTTTTAGCAACCCGTGTTATCATTGTCCCCTTATACATAAGTTACATAAATAACTAACCACAATATGCTAATCAATGAGTACTTAACTTTTAATTCAAAATTTTAAAACGTATACTTCAATTTTCGAAATTTTCTCCAAAAAACTACAATTTTTACGCTAATAAAGACAAAAACAAATACAAATTTCGTGCAATGCACGTCATACCGACTAGTCTATAGATACGACCTCAGTTTGGGAGTTGAAAGGAAAATGTCTGCTGACAATGTGGTAGATTTATGTGGGACCCGCTCGGTCCTACACCTTAATTGTAGGATGGATGGCCGAAGAAATTAACTTTGATTTGATTAATGGCGCAATAGAATTTGCAGAGCGTATATTCTGTTGATACTTCGTCCAAATTTAGGGTTAATCGACTGCTCAAAATCGGATGAATCTGTCCCAATCCGAGTGAATCTATTGACATTGAGGCAGGTTTTCCACGAAATGTATTTTGATATTTAAGGTAAATTACATATTTAGTCCACAATCTTTAAGACATTAACAAATTCAGTCCTAGACAGTTTCCATGCTTTTTGATAAATGAAAAAATAGTCCAGTCACTTAACCTTTAAAAAATGAATATGAAAAGCAAAAAGACAAAAACAGAAAAAGAAAATTGATACATACATTTAGGAATTTAGTTGTTTGGGGTATTTTGAAGAATGCTTTGACGGATATTGAGATGACAAGCATTTCAGTCCTTAATTTGAATAAACGAAATTCAAATCAAGGCTAAAGTGCATTTCACCGAGCATCTATCAAAGAATCTATCAAACTAAGGTACAGGTAACATGGTTGTACACATATACCTACATTGAAACCCAAAGGATATACCATACATACACCCCCACCCCCCCCACCCCCAACGACCTACATGTTATGATTTGATTAAATATTGTCCAATTGAATTTATTTGTCTATTCTACATAGAATAGGATTTTTTTTTTTTTTTAATTTCCTACTTTGTAATGCCATTGTTTAAAATCTTACATTGTAAAAGAAATTTAGCCATGTTTGAACATCATTTTTTAAAAATAAATTTTGTAAAAAGTAAATTTTACGAAGAATGCGTGATTAAAACATTGAAAAAAAAAATTTGAATTATATGTAAAATTATTTTATTTGAAGAATGTGTTGTTAAAAATAAATTTAAAGAAAAATGAACTTTAAAGAATGATCTAAAACAAGGGGTTAATTCTTTGATTGATCACTAAACTTTGCGTAAAATTTTCAAAAAGTCAATAAATTTCTAAAAATTTACCGTTAGTTATTGAACTTTACAAATATAATTCCATGATCACTGAGTGATGGATAAAATTACATTTTATAAAGTTTGATGATTAGCGAGAAAACTTTTAAAGTTCAATGACCCATTGAAAACTTTACGCAAAATTCAATGACTAATCAAAGAATTAACCCCTAAAACAAGGGCTTAGAGCCAAGACTCTCCCCTTAGTACTTTATTTGTTTCAATTTGTGAAATAGTTATGAGATCCTTTATAGCATCGCCTTGTGCATATTAAGTGAATTTTTTTAGTACGCAGGTTATTGAGCGTATACGTTTGGGGCATGTGAGAGAGTAATTGTGTAATTTTCGTGAAATTTCTTTTGTAGCCCATATTTTACACAAAGATTTTCATGTTATTTTTTATCTTCCTTTTTTTTTTTCCCCCTGTGAACAAAAATCACTTGGTCAATTGAGGAATTAAATTCAATTCCCAAAACACCACTCACTCCAATTCCCAAAACGCCACTCACTCCTTTTATATATATATATATATATGTATGTATATGTATAGAGAGAGAGAACCATATGTGCTCCTTTATACAAAAGGTTATAAAAGAAACTTGACCCATGGAGTCATGAGTATATTCTTGTAGTCCAATCAATCAAAAAAACTATCAAAAACATCTCATGCCTTTTTATCCTTGACCCAAATGCCTCCATTATTATTGAGACAGACGCGTCAGACATAGGGTATGGTAGGGTCCTCAAACAGATTCCTTTCAATACAAGCCAAGAACAATTAGTCAGATATTACTCAGGTGTATGGACAGATCCTCAAAAGAATTACTCCACTATCAAAAGAGAGATTCTTGTAATCGTTCTTGTTATTTCAAAATTTCAAGATGATTAAATTAATAAAACATTTATTTTAAAAACAGATTGTAAGGCATCTAAAGATGTTTTACAAAAATATGTGAAAAATCTTGTTTCAAAACATATTTTCGCAAGATAGCAAGCTATTTTGTCTTGTTTTAATTTCAAAATACTATATATACAAGAAAAAATAATATTCTTACAGATTTCCTCATAAGAGAGTTTCTTACTTACAAGAGAGAGAGATTCCGAGTGAATGCGAGAATACTCAAAAGAGAGATCAAGAAGAAAAGTGTCAAAATAGATTAGTACAACAAAGTCCTTGAAGACATGGCTTCCTCGGATGCAACTTTTTCATAAAACAAGAACAGAGGAAAAAACAAAGTTGTTCTTCCTTTTCCAACAATTACAGAATACATTCAAAATCCAAACAAAAATACACTTAAGTCAAAAAATTCATCTTCCTCAAACACTTTGGCTCTTTCTTCAAATAAATTTTCAGTATTTGGTAAAACTCCTCAAACTCCTGAAAAGCCCTCAAATTTCAAAAATGTTGTTCAAATTGGCTCTGGAAAACTTCCAGATATTAATCCAAAGCCTTTTCAATATTTCACAAAAACTAAAATTCTTCCTCTCTTCAATATTGAAACTTCATGGATCGAAAAATATTCAAATCTTACTGAATGTCTTTTTGATTTGTTTCTACCTTCGTTCTACTTTCTTCCAAATAACCTTCAAAAATCTCGTGAGTTTTATGAAAAGATCCTGTAGCATTGTGTCTACAGTGGTAGATTACTGTTTTCTTGCATTATTCAATTATGTCTTTTATGTCGCATAAAGGTAGTTGTTCAAGTAGTAAAAATAGTAATAATATTTCAAAATTTATTCAAGGAAATAATGAAATAGATGAGTCTCATGCATCTACATTATCTTCAAACAATATTTCAACTGATATTAATTCAGAAGAACTTCAAATTTCTAAAATTGAGCAAACTGTTCAAAATTGGACTATCTCAAAAATAGAAAAAGGTTCTATATATGAGATAGGTAAATTTGATTTTATTCAAAGTTGTGTTATTAAAACATTAGAGAAAACTATTCCAATTAATAATCAAATTGTTTCAATAAATTTACTTTCAAAAGATTCTATTCTTGCACATCGTAAGAAATTTCAATATATTCATATTGGTCTTGTTCAAGTTGCTGTCAAACCTTTGTTTAGATTTGATTTAGACATTCATGTCTGTATAACCTTAAGAGATAAAAGGTTATTAAGATTTGAACATTCTTTACTGTCTATGCTTGAGTCTAATCTCAAGAGTGGTCCAGTATTTTCAAACTGTTATTTTAATTTTTCAATCAGTATTCAAGATGGAGCTATTTTAAATGCTTTAAATCTTCGCATTCAAACAAAAAACTTTGATGTTGATAATCGTTCAAAAGCCTTTGCTTTAATTTATAGAGTTTATTATAAACTGTTAAATACTCAACTCAATATTCGTGCTCTTAGATCGTCTCCAAGAGAAGAAAGTCTTCTTATGGAGGTTAATCCATTTCATTCAAATTTTATTATTCCAAAACGTATTCCTTGGAATCTTCAAGAAAAATGATTGCATTGGGATTTTGAAGATACTCAAATTCATATTCCTGCTCCTATCAGGAGAAATCCTGAACAAATTACTCATCTTTATATATATACACATACTCCCTCCGTCTCATATATATAGACTGAGTTTCTTTTTTTCATGTCTCAAATATATAGGCTTGTTTCTTAATTGAAAATGTTCTGTTTTGTTCTTTTTATTAATATACCTTTATTTAATTTGCCTAGTTACTAATTCCAACAATAAATTTACTATTATTTGTTGAAAATTAAATAGGGATAAATTTGAAAAGTTCTTGACAAAAATTACTTTTCCAATAACATTAAATAAGATTTCTTAATTTGTGTAAAAAATGAAATAAGCATATATATATATGGGACGGGGGGAGTATATATATAAAGATTCATCTTAATAAAATTGATCTTTTAAAATAAGTCTTAGTACATGCTTGACTAAAATTTTAATCTCATTATGATTTAAAGTCAAAATCAAACATCAATTTTAATTACACATTCAATACTCCTTTTCACTATAATTCAATTATAGTTTATTTTTAAAACTCACTTAATATAATATCATAGCATGTTATGCTAAAAAAACAATTCAATTTGATAAAGATTTAAGCAAGCACATAGATTTCAAGATTAATGTTCTTAAATGTGTCATCATCTGGCGACAACATGCTAAGGATAAAAATTCTACGTCGAATAAAAATGTAACTAATAAGCAAATAAGAGGTCATGCTACTTATTTGAAGTCTTAACAGTTTAACCTATAAATATGAAACGTTTAATTTTAATACATATATATTTATACACACACCCCATCTCATCGACAACGCCACCACCACCATCCCTCTCTAGTAACGGCCAAAATCATCAAGCATTTACATAGATCAACATGACAACCAAATACATTCAAGTATTGAAGATTTAAATTACATATGAAAGAGAAATTAATATTACATTCTTGTTTGATAAAGCTTTAATAAAATTTTATCAAATTTTAATCGGTCATAACTTCAGTCTTAATCATACATTTCATAAGATTTATAACTTTTATCAACTTTTCAATTACATATTGTATTTACATTTTATCAAAATCCGCTAAATTTTTTACTAGAATCTTTTTCAAGCAACCCCGAAAATCCAAACCTTTTGCTTGTCTGAAACCTTTTAGATTTGTATCTTATTTGTAGCATAACTTGGATAGTGCGCTCTTGTCAAAGCCCACAGTCTTTCGAAATCTTTCAAATTTGTAACAAAAATCTAAATATAACATGCGATAACATATCATAGCTTCCTCTTGTTAGGCTTGAAATCGTCCACAAACTTCTATATTTATAACAAATTTATAGTAAATTCTAAGCTATGGCCAAACGTGGTCGATGAGGCCATGAATTGTACTAAGAAAGTCCTTTTTCATATCGTTTGTAACATACATACATACCCCTGATCAGGGCCGGTCCTGTGATTTTTGGGACCCGAGGAGAACTCTGAAAATTGGGTCCCCAGAATCAACATAAATGCAAAATTCAACAATGTATTATGCAACATATTGCTAACTTAAAACTGAACACTAGAACAACAAATAAATATAAAGAACAAAAGATTTATATTATAAAATAACAAAATCAACAAGAGTTTAAACAATCAGTGAAATACTATTTGTCTTACTGTTTTAGAGGCAAAAACATTAATCATTCATATATGCCGACCAGACCACAATTATATAAGCCAACAATGCTTCAAACATTTTCAATATATTCAATATCAAGTTAAGGCAAGTCATTACTTACTTGAGAAGTAGAATTTCGACGAAAATTATGGAATCACACTCTTCAAAATCCTACCGTCACATCTCACAAGCCTGAAAACAAAATTTCACATTAACTACGGCACCAATACAAAGTCTTAAGCTATGAAATTTACCATTTTCAAATCATTGTATGAAAAGGATCCATAAATCACTATATGAAAATGCTCAATTCTGATTTACTCAAGTTTCCACCATTTTGTTACAATTTGAACTGATAAACCAATCAAACCATCATTATGTATCTATGTGGAACCTATTGTTACGAGTTAAGCTATTTTTTCAACCATGAAGCTCAATTCCAACATTTCAACCATTTTTTCAAAGTTAAGCTATAGAACCTGTCAGGAGTCCACAACTCAACTAAAGATTTTATCCTTTATAGAGGCAATTTCAATTTTCAACCATGAAGCTCATTATTTTCAACTAAAAATCACTTTTAAGTCTACATGATGAAAATCCTAAGCCCGTGCACCCATCCCATCTCATCCTTCCCCACCGAAGAAAAAAAAAAAGATGAAAAGAAGACCAAAAACAATGATGGAAGATGAAAAGAACAATCTTGATGAAAAATCTAACATCTATAAATAACCACTTTAATTTTTTCGATAAGATGGAATACAGAGTATTATCATATTTACCACATTCTTGCAGCCCACCAACTGCATTACTGAAGCATTTGATATTATCAACGGACGAGCTGGTAACTAAAATCAGATTTCTACCTTGAAACCATTGAAGAAGCACTAAAAAGAACATCAGAAGAAAAGTAAACTCTACAGATTTCTGTTTCCATTCTCCTTTAACATTAAAGATCTGGCTCCTACATTTGGTGACATAAACCGGGCTTCAGAATTGGAAAAAGATATGATTCAATTCAATTTTCAATTCATTTTTTTACAAATCATGATTCTTAATTGTTCCGTTTAATTCAAAAATGGCGTGGACGTTTATCAAGAAACGAACTTTTAGAAATGCATTATATTTGTCAGCTGGACACTATTTTCAATTAAAACAAACATAAGTTCAACTCTTACTCAATAAAGGCCGAATGAATACTTGGGAAAAAAAAATAAAAATAAAAATAAAACAAATCAACTCATTTTTCACTTATAAATTACCTTTCATGAATTTTGCTCCAAAAAATACAATTAAAGAGCAGAAAATTTCTGTTAACTAAAATTAATCATTTATAAAGATAGCAACAGAAATCAATAAAAACTGATTACTTTAATTTTAATAGAAACATCTGATTCACAGTCGTCGGTCACCGCGGGCCCACAGTACCAAAGGAAAAGAAAGGAAAGGAAAGTGGAGAGACGAGACCGGAGATGGCGTCGTTGGGGTAGATCGTAGTATTGTAGTCAGTCTATAGAAAGGGAAGGTCGAAGGAGAGATACTAAGCATCTACATTCGTTTACCATTTAAAATAATAATAATTGGGCCACAATTTAGGCCCTCCGGTTTTGGGGCAGATTGAAAAAAAAAAATTGGGGCAAAAAATGAGGCCCCCTCCAGTTTTGGGCCTAAGGCGCGGGCCTTATCTGCCTCACCTCAGGATCGGCCCTGCCCCTAATTCTAATCTACCCCCAATGAATAATTAATTATATTATACTACATTTTAGTTGTAATGGATGTTCTCATCTTATTCCCATTTTTTGAATTTATGTTCCTAACTTTTTCCATCATGTTTTTATTCTGTTTTATTAATTAGTTCGTGTTGTTTTTTACGATAGTTTTCGTCCAAAAAAAAAAAATCATTACAATGGAGTAAAAAGGCTTATTTGTCACTCATATTTTTAAATAAGTAAAATAAAGCAAGAAACACAGAAATTTGACAAAATATCTTACACAGTAAAACCAAGACTAGAAGATGGTGAAGTATAATATTTGTTCCTCATTTCCTACAAGAATATTTGAATAAAAAGCGCCACTGAAGACAAAATGTGCTAAATAATTGAATGTTAAGAATGAAATTTGATGAAAAATAAATAAAATTTGACGACTTTCATTATAATTAAAATATAATGCAGGTAACAAAAACTACGTTGAAAAAATGTAATTCTCATATTCAAGTCTTGAAACGCTCCAAGTTTTCCAGATTTGAATTTGATTTATATCCAAATTTTCAAAAAAAAAAAAAACATATTTTGATCGCTTGAAAAATTAAATTTTGACAAGATCAAAACATCAGGTGGGACCTTGACTGGGTAACATTGATAAAAAGCCTATATACAGTTTGATTATGTATAAATTATATGATTTTCCATGTTCAATTGTAATGATTTCATGATCCCAAGTTAATTTATAGTTTTAGCAGAGACTTAAACTTAACCAGCTTATAAGTTAATTGACTTGATCATATTCAAATAACTGTTCTTTGAAGCAACGCTTTCCTATTTGTTAATTGGATATACAAAGTTTTGACAGAAGAAAAAATAAAGACGACTGCATGGCCTGTCCACGGAGATTTAATAATTTCAGCTCCACTGAAAAGAATTTTGTGTATACGCATATATAAAAATTATCATCCAAAGTAGACGAAGCGAATTGAAGGAACGATACGATATCGTAGCAATTCATTTTTGAATCTTGGATGTCATTTACTGAGTCAATAGCAACTGGGAGAGAGAGTTGAAGAAATTCATAGTTTAGAATTGGTCAGGTCAACAAAAATTCTACTCAATATTTTCAAAAAAATCTAAATTCTATAATATCTATGTTGCATGATATAAACTATAAATATAGGACCATGTTTTGTACCTTTTTACCAAATACCCAAAAAAAAAAAGAAAGGAAAATCTGAATTAGGGACAAGAACAAATGGCTTTACAAATGTCATTCATTTCTTGTTCTTCAAAGAAAATTAATGCTGTCATCGATGTCCCTAAACTTAGAATGTTCAGAAAAAGACATGGTTCAATCAACAGAATTGCCATGCAATCACTCAATAACGCAGATTTTTCCATTGTCGATGCCCAAAAATCCATTGGTGCAGACATATACCAGCAGAGATATTCGGTTGAGAAGTCGATGTGTATCGGAGAAAATCGGAAATGGATGCAAACCATTGAAAATTTTGGAAAGGAAAATAATATTGCCATTGCCAAGCTTCAAGCAATATTAGAGGCGGTGTCCGATCGAGTGGAGATGCATACGAATATGGGCGAGCAGCGTGATAACTGGAACTCACTTTTCTTGAACTCTATTAACATGTTCACTCTCACAGGCACAACTATGGCCGGCCTCGGCACGATCAGTGGGGTGGCGATGCCAGTTTTCGCGTTAAAATTGTCATCATGTCTGCTGTTTTCTGCAGCCACGGGGATGTTGATGGTGATGAACAAGCTTCAGCCATCACAACTTGTCGAAGAACAGCGCAATGCATCAAGATTGTTCAAGCAAATACGCAAAGAAATTGAGACTCTACTGGCTTTCGATCATCACCATCTGAATCAAACAGATGTGAATAATATGATGGAAAGAGTTTTAGCTCTTGATAAAGCATATCCACTTCCTTTGATAGGAGTTATGCTTGAAAAGTTTCCAGCCAAATTGAAGCCTACAGTGTGGTGGCCACCTCTAAATGATCAATTCCAAAGGGAGAGCAGATTACAAGATCAAGAAAGACATTGTAATGGATGGACTGATGAAATCGAAAATGAAATGAGAGAAATTGTTGAAGTTTTGAAGAGAAAAGATAAAGAAGATTACATAAGATTAGGCAACATAGCCCTGAAGTTGAACAAAATTTTCGCTATTATGGGCCCTATACTTTCTGGCATGGCCGCTATAGGATCAGCTTTTGTGGGTTCCTCTTCTTTGGCCATTTATATTGCAGTCGGGGCAGGGGCATTGGCTACCATTGTGAATTCTCTTGAGCATGGTGGGCAAATAGGGATGGTTTTTGAAATGTACAGAAACTCAGCAGGTTTCTATCAGCTTTTGGAGGAATCAATTGAATACACTCTTGAAGAAGGAGAATTGGAGAGAAGAGAAAACGGGGAGATATATGAAACGAAGATGGCTTTACAATTGGGAAGAAGTTTAAAGCAGCTCAAAGAACTAGCCATGGCATCAGCTTCCTCGCGTAAAAATGGAGAGACCATTCAAGAATTTGCAAGCAAGCTCTTCTGAGTATTGAAATTGGAAACACTCTTCATTAATCACTATTCATTCCTTAATTATTTCATTCCATTGTCTTAATTCAAAGAGTTAGTGTTTGTATGCAAGAAGATGGATTTTCAAAACCCCAATATTTTCCTGTTGTGTTCTGTTCTGTTGTTTAAGGTCTTCAGTATGTAAAACAATAATGGATTCGAGTCCAGTACATTGTAACAAAGATGCCCTATAAATTTAATTTTTAGTTCACAATAACGACGGTAATAAAGATATACCTGAATTGCTTTTCTTAATTGATTTTCTTTAATTGTGTTATAGTTGAATAATCTTATTATTTACGTCTTTCCAACCAATAAACAGGAAACTAAAATTTTAGGTTAAACTAAACATATTTTGGACAATTTAATGACCTTAAGCGTGAATTCAATAGGAAGAAGATAAAAATAAGAATTTCAAGAAAAGAAATTAAATGAGCGGTTAACTTTATATAGTGTCAATAATCAAACCAAGTATTGAGCGTCAAAATTAAAATAAAATTACACAAATTTATGTTAGAAAAAATAAAAAATAGAGATAAAAAACAGTGGGTCTTAACTGAAGTGAGCTAAGGGGTAAATTGACAAATTATGTATTGGCAGTCGCGACTTGAAGTAGGGGGTGGGATAAACGACAGTTTATCTGATGTGGGGTACTTTATCGTAACTAATGCTTGCATGTATATTGCTTGATATATATTACCTTTTTTATCCTACCACGCCTCCGTGCATTATAGAATTCCAAGTACTGAAACCAGAGCTGAATCACTTTTGAACCGGGTCGTGGCGAGTCTGTAAATTTCCATAATCCTAGAAACACCAGCGTAATTGAAGATGGATTTTTTCGATTTTTTGTTGTCAGAATTCTTTGAAAGGGCCTTTTTACGGAGGAGGAGGAGGGCATCGAGTTATTTCTAGTCCGAGCGAGGAGCTAATTTAGGGTTTGAATCAAAATCCAGTCCGAGAAATTTTTAGTTGGGCATACATTTAGGCTTCAAATTTGGGCCAAGGTACAGATATAGAGGGTTGGTCGACCCAACTCAATAATCGAATCGACTGTTCGAGTTGGGTGAAATTCATTTACGATTGAACCCACTCTTCCCTAATATATAAATATGACTTCAAAATTTTATCCTACCGTTAACATTGTTAAAAGGAGTAACTCCAACTTTTATATGTTGTCTATATTTTGATAATTAACATAGGATTTATTCATTAACATACATCACGAGATGGTGACTCATTTGAATAGATCAATCTTAAAATTTACATGCATATTTGAGTCTTAATCTCATTGTATTGTTCGTTGAAACTTAAGGACTTTGATACTATATTAGAATATGAGATTCAAATTATTTGTTGAGAAAAATAGCTTGAGCCCCAATACATTGATCATCGAGGTGGGATTTATTTCTTAACAAGCTAGCTCGATACAAGCCAACCTCCAGCTCCACCTTGGCATCCACCTCCAAAACCACAACCTGCACTAAAACCCTGCTTCTCCACCACCCAGCCGGCTCTGCCTCCAAATCCACCTTGCCCTCCAAAATCCGGGCCATAAAGAGGAAAGTGGTGGTGAAAGAATGTCCTCGGTTCATCAGCTGCATTCTTATTATGGGAATGATCCTGGCATTGGTGTAAACCAATGCAGCAATATCCAACAGAAGGAGAATCTTGGCCGCCATTTTGAATGTAGAATGAATTCTCATTATATTGTGTATATTAGTTTCAGTCTGAGACAAGTAAAGATAAATAGATTTTCCAAATTTTTATAGTTTAGCAAAATTAAGTCATTGTACAGCAACTATTAAATAACCAGCCAAAATCCGTGCTTTAACAATTTCCTTGATGATTAACCTAATTCTAGCCAAATTAAAATACCGCTTCATTATATATTTATGAATTTATTTTACTTTTTCGAAGCTATAAATATAAGGGAAAATTGCAGCAGTGGTACCAAACCTTTCATTAAATAGCAGACTTTGTCCAAACCTTTCATTTGTGCCACCACGGTACAAAACCTTTCAAAATATCGCAATTAGAGTCTAAGTGGATAAAAACTGTTAGTTTGACTGTTAATTGACCAAAAATAAAAAATTTGACCGAATCTTGACTAATTTTAAAAGGATAAAAATGTATTTTTATATTTCACATATAAAATAACTACAAAAAACAGAATTAACTTTTTTAAAAAAGAAGAAGAAGAAGAAGAAGAAAACACTGTTCATCTTCTTCCCACACCTCCACACCCCACCCATCCCAAAATCAAAAATCAAAAACCACTAAAATCGTAGCGCTGCCATTATCCTCTACGCCTCCACCATCTACCTTTCGCCAAAACCCCGAATTTACCACCCCGAACACAACCACCCAATTTCTCATCGGCATCAACACGAACTCCATAATTTCTGTCGTTCTTAAACTCTTCCATTTTCTTTTTGTTGGTGGTGGTGGCGGTGGAGGCGGAGGACGAGATGGGGTTGGCCCTCTTTTAACACCCAAAAACTCAAAACTCTGAGGCGAGGAATTACGGGCTCCATCCTCAGATGATGAAGGGGAAAATGGCATATATGCCCTCGGCTCCTGGGGTGGAGGCGGTGGGATATAATGCAGTAAAGGAGCCGAAAAATGCAGTAAGTTATCCGGTGATTTTGATGCTAAGCTCCTAGGGCTACTGGAATTCAGCACCACTAATGGGCTATTATC